>VZTZ01035171.1:807975-890497 GCA_013400955.1 Drymodes brunneopygia
TTTTTTTTGTCCTTCTAAATATCATTCTAATTTAAAAGGCACTAAGTTGTATGAAGTAATCTTTGCTACACTGGATACTGGATGCTTTAAAGAGAGATGCCAAACAGAGAATCACAAGGCTGATGACTGGGTTTGAGGAGTCATAGAAAAACTCTCATGCTAGCTGTGTGACCAGAGAAGAAAATTCTAATTCTGTGCACATGCCAATTCAAGTGTCTGCAGGTAGCTAACATGTGAAGTTTATTTAGAGCTGATAGAATAAAATAAATGCCTTTTTATGGTTTGTCTACCCCTGGTGTCCTTCACGTCTCTGTGGTCTGTGCTAAAACAAAGCTTTGCTGACTGTTTCTCTCTCTGTAAACATTTGAGGCTGTCCTTCATGAACGCTTTATTGCTGTGTGCCTCACACTGCTGAAACTGTTCACTCCTACCTTGAAGCCAGCAGAATAATGAAAACTGTTCCCATAAATCCCAGAGTTTCACCCCGGACTGAACAACCAGTGGGAATATTGCAATTTCCAGAGGGAAGCATGGGACACTGTCTAGCTGCAGGTCCTGGCATGGGCCTTGCCATGCAGGAAGGATCTAGCTGCTCACGAAGAGCTGCAGCTCTGTCTGGGATCAATGGCAAATTTCTGCTAAAACCTTGGCTAACAACAAGAGAAGTTATTTCTGAAAGTGAAAAGTGGACTCTGATTTATCAGTGAAAGTAAAGGGATGATGGCCTTTTGGCCAGCAGAGACCAGTGTGCTGCTGGCCCCATCCCTTGCTGCACATGAGCCATCCACTGCTGGTGGGGAAGGGAAGTGGGGACCTTCCTAAAATGAGTGAAAACTGTGGTAAAGGAATTCCTCAATGTAAAGTCTGCCTCCACACGTGCAAACCCAGACCAGCTCTCCCCATAAACCTCTCTGCATCCTTAAACACGTGTGCCTCCCTCTTCCCCAGGGATTCACAGAATACTCTGAGGTGGAAGAGATCCACAAGGACCATCTTAAGTCAATGGCCCATGCAGGGGTTGGACCCACAACCTTGGTGTTATTTAGCACCACCTCTGACCAAGGATACCTGCCTAAGGCAGCCCCATCTGAACTGGCCACGTACTCCAAGCTATCCTTCCTGGTCAGCTGCCTTCAACTACAGAACAAAATCCAGTCTAGCTTTAATGAAATTTCAGGAGGACACTTCCAGGCTTTCCTTCAGGCATTGTTTGCACCTCCTGCACAGACAGAAATAAGGCAGGATAACCTCATCTTATCCTGCCCAGCAGTGAAATGAGATAGCCCACAGGTATGAGCCTGGGATCCAAGCAAATCACTGCATCTGCAAGAAGGAGGCTGCAGTAGTGCCCTCTTTTCCTTGGAGCATTCAGGTCTGTAGGTGAAAGCTGCTGTACAAAACCAGGCATTCCTGCTCCCTGGGAATCTGCCTCTCCTTTTGCTGCCTTGTGATGACCACAGTGAGTGGCTGCTTTTGGGATCAAGCCCCAAGGGACAGTGCCACTGCCAGGGAGAGGAAGACAGACGAATGGCTGCAATGTGCCATCTCAAGAACGTGTCCTTGCCAGCAAACTAATGGGATGAGAGTAACCTTCTTCAGGTCTGGGACACAGACCAGTGGAATCCACCTGCAGCTGCCTGAAAGGAGCAAGTGCTGTGCACTGGCCAGGACAGGCATCCCTGGGGCACCCGTGCTGCTCCACAGGGGAGAGCTCTGTTACAAAATGGGCAGGCTGAGACATAGCAATTAAATCTGTACATCTGGGGACATCTCACACAGGCTTTTAGCTGCAGCCTGCACGTGGGAAGGGGCTGGGGCAGGAGATGGGCTCTGTGAGGAAGGGACACCTGCCACACTGCAGGGGCTGTGAGAGCTGAGGTCAACCCTGCATGTCAGCTCCTACTGAGTTTCCCTCAGGCTCATATTTAATGCATGGGATGTATTTTTAATGGTTTAGATGTGTGAACAAACCGTGGCCTTGATGTTCCTACATGGGTGTGTGAAGGAGCCTCCGACCTTCTGCAATGGATGCAGTTCTATTTTAATAGTTAACATAAAGTGGGATGCAAGAGATGAAGCATTCTATTAAGACATTTGATAATAAATTGGTAAGTGCTTTCCCAGTGTTTTACATAGTTATTCTCTCTGCTGATCTATTTAGCCAACACATGTAATTCTCAGCTACAAAGTTGTATTCCTGCTTTCGTAAACATACTTACATAAAACTCAATAACAACACAGTCTATTTATTGCTAAAACGCTAGTAGGAAATTGGAAAAGGTATAAATACAATTCATTGCTGGTGATCTCCTGCCCCCTGAAGGCACTGTAAGGCTCCAAATCTTGCTCAGTTCACAGCATCATAAAACCGGAGCAATAAATGTCACTCCTTTCTTGATTGCGCATTAGGCCAATCGGCTTTTTATTGCGACTAAATAGGCCGTCAGGAAGGCACTGCTCCCTTTACTGCTGGGGGATGGCTTGGGCTAAATGGGGGGCCAGGGAGGGAGGAAAGCTTACTTTTGAATAACAAGGCTAAGAGAAAATGGAGGGGAAGAAAAGGTGCAAAAGCACGTCACTCTGCAAGGCCTTTGCACTCGCTCTTGCATGCTGTAGTGCCTTGATGTACACAGATGATTATGTGTCAATGCACATTAATATCTGATGTGCATTACCACATTATCATCCCTTATGTGCACTTTCATAGCCTGGTGAGCCCAGGCTCTCCCAGCCATGGGGTTACACAACCAACGTCACCGTGCGGGGACAAACTGAGCCTCACACAGCTCCGGGGAGCACCCGCGCTCAGCTCTGCCCTCGCAGGCCCAAAGGGACCCTCCTGTGACCCTCCCACACAGCAGCAGGAGCTGGCCATGACTTTACAACACCCTGTAGTACAGCAGGAGCACAAAACAAGAGTGCCAAAGCCATATCTCCCAATGCAAATAAAGGCATGTGCTCAGAAGGCTGGGACACTTTCCTGCCCAGGACTGAAAACCACAGTCATAGCTGGTGGCACAAGAGTAAAAAAAAAACAAAACACCCAAACCCTGGGTTCGTTTCCTCCCCTGCTGAACTGGGCACATGAAACGGTGGCTCTCTGCCATGCTGACACGTGTATATGTTGTATCCAGACATTTCCTCAAAAGACAGAGGGATGCTGTTGCTGTCCCACACAATGCTGAGCCCCACACGTGCACCCCTGTAACAGGTATAGGTCGGTGTTAATGCAGCCCCACAGCCACAGTACCTCGATGCTGCCACCCCACATCCTCCAGCTGCCCTGTCACATAAACCTTCAATTCATCTGCTCACTCTGGGTGAGCCATTCCAGCCTCCCAGCCAGGCAGAGGCAAGGCAGGAGAGGATGACCTCCCTTCCACCCCTGGGTACTGACCCCAAAACCTTCCCCGAGGCCCTGAACGTGGGCAGCCCCTGCAGCTCCTCCCCACTCTCCAGCAAACAGCCAACTGGACTCATTGCAAGTCAGCTTTACATTTCCTCCCTACTTCCACAGTCCTCTGTCCCTCCAGCCTTCTCTGCCATGACCACCCATCCCTCCATGGCTCCTGTCCACACACCACATACACACATCTTGGCCATGGAAACCTAACAGGAAAATTGGTCTGTGTTGAGCCACGCCTTTAAAATTATTGCACCATTTTTTCCCCAACTCTAATGTTGACAGACTACTAATTGCAAAGACAAATGATGAGTGTGTCTCTTACGAGCCTTCCTCCCCTTGAATTTCAGAAGAATTTGTGTCTTGCTCCTACAAGAGCATAGCATGGTAAGACATGAAAACCCCTCAAAATCTCAGAACTTATTTTTGGTGTTTCACAAATCAATATTTCCTCTGAAGCAACTGAAGCAGTGAGTAAGGCAAATTTTGCTTTTATTATCACAATTTCCAAGTTATTCCTTTGCGCTGTGTGTCTGAGAGAGCATTCACACTCCAACTGAGTTTGTTCTCCCTTCTACCAGCAAAAGGCTCCACAGGCTACTGAGAAGTTACTCCACAGTTGTCAAACTGGGAGAGAACTTTTGTTTCACTGAAGTCAGTGGGATAACTTTCATTGACTTCTCTAAGTTGGAAGTTCACCTTCTGAACTGAAAACCAAGTTTGGGTGAGCATCTGAAAAAAGGAGCATATGGGGAAAAAAATCTATACGCTTTATGACTGTGTAGAGTATTATTCCCTGGACACACAGCAGGTTTTGCTGTAATTGCAAAAGATAAAAAATGCCTTTTTTATTACAAAACCAAATGTTAGGGATTCCAGTTTTTGGGTAAGAGATGGATGTGTCGCACAGGGTCCTTAAAAACCTGCTTGGGTGAGTAGTACAGATGGAATACAATGTGGGTTTGCATTTATCTGAGAACATTTAGAGCCATGATATATAGTCTACACGACAGACTTCCTCAATGTATAGAGAAAATATAGCCAATTTCTTTGTGTAGGCTGAATTATTTACCAGAGTGTTCCAAAGTGTATTGGTAATAAAACACTATGAAGTATAAGTAACTCCAGACAATCTTGGCTTATGTTAAAACAAGTTGGGTTTTTTTTTTATAAGAATGTTATTAAGAAAATAAATCCTGAGAATCTGGAAAGGCAGGACTTACTCAAATGAACATAAGCCTCTGAAGGATTGTGTTGACTCAACGGATAGAAAGGTCAAATTCTCCCAACCATCATCCTAAAGCAGTTGGGAATCAGTCTCACTTCAAAATTAAATAGGCTATTTTGGCACAGGATGAAGGATGCAGAGATGGTAAAGTGATTCAATGAAACTCACCTGACTGGAAAAAATGGCTGGTTTTAACTAAACCCAAATAATATATACGTAGAGTAAAACAATTTCACCAGAGGGCCAAAGAAGCCATTATTTTTCCAAGCATTAACTTTCTAACCAGGCCACTAGCAGTGTAATCAGTTTAGAAACACAAGGTGCTCATTCCCTCATCCTCCTCTGGAGAACTGGACCATAGGGTTTTCTCGGAGTTGCTGAAGACAAAGCCAACTGCTTTTTCCACACCTTTCTCTGCTCCTTCTGCAGACTCCTTCTGAGAAAGAGGAAAACCTACTATTTTTGAGTTGATCTACGATCTTTTTGAAGTCTGTGGGGACCTTCTTTTTATGGTTGGGTATGAAATCACTTTTACACCTGGGCTAGTTCAGGTTGAAACCGCCCTCTGAAAGAGTCCTACAACATCTCAGCAGCTTGCCAGACAGAAACCTGACAGGAAGCATGGCATTTATGCAATGCTTGCCTGGGGACCTTATTTTCTGACCCTAACATGATGTCTAGACACTGGTTTCTAATAAGCCAAACCTTTCACCTAAGCTGGAGCTGCTGCAATGTTGTTCTTGTTTGTGTTGTGGACAGTAATTCAAGCTACAATTTTGTATTTTGCTAGTTTTCCCACTGTTGTGTCTGTTCATGCAGCATTTTTTTCCAAAGTCCCAAGTGAAGAAACATGGCTGGGTTCTCTCTTCAGCTCCCATAGTCCAGAGGCAGCAGGATCTGACTGACCAGCCTCCTAGAAAAGCCTCCAACCTGGCCCTTTCTCAGAACAGGCTGCATAATTAAAATGCAACATACACACAGGTAGGCGTCACCTTGCTTTTTCTAACATTCCTCATGTTTTGTCTTTCATTGCAAACCCTTCATAACCCTTCATTGACTAATTTCCAGTTGCCTAGGCTATATTTTTTCCAGTGTTGCTTACTCCTAGCCCTGCACAGTGTCTCTATCTCAACAGTTTCCTTGGAAGTCAGCCACTTCCCTTTTATTTCAAAACCTTTTAGCCATAGAACACTCACCAAAAGAAACATTCCCAGTTAACAGAGACAGAAGTGGGCTAATTTCTGGGCAGGCACTGGAGGTAGCTCTGCTATCAGGTTGGGACTCAGATAAGTGACATGGGTGTGAGAGGGTGCAACCTGCTGCTGTGCAATGCAGAGATTGTGCTGCAGTGCCTTTACTTCCCTCTGCAAACCCTTGCCTGGACTCTTATTAGACATAACTAATAAGCTCCATGTGAAGATTTATGCAGCAGCAGCTTCTCTTCATGCCTTGGTTATGACCTCACATTATGCAGAAATTTAAGTTTTTGCAGAATTGTGTATTTTTGATGATTTAATTCCATTCCTCTGTTTATTTGAAGAACAAGTCCAACGTGTATGTCTAAGTGTTATGCCTAGCTGTGAACTAAGATCTACCTTTTCACCCGAAGAGAACGAAAAGCAGCACAAAACAGCAATCTATCTACTGTATAATGCCTGGGACATTGCAGATGTTAAAGCAGCTCGTTGTTTCTGCATCTGGAACAAGTAGGTCACACATAGTTATTATACACACTGCTGAACACGAGGCAGCCAATACCCGTGTAATGTATGTGAGACTTCAAACTACCTTTTAGTACTTTATAGCACTACAGCATCTTGTTTGCAAATGCTCTGCTTGAGAGCAACTGATGGAAGGGGGAAGGGACCCAGAGCTGACTGACCTAATTGCTGCGTGGATTGAGAAGCTGGCAAAATCATTAGTTTCTATTATGTGTTTTCTTTCTATACTATAATAAAGATAAATATTGATTGCTGGGGCAGTACTGATTGCAGGGGTTGCTGCAGATGGCAGCTGCATGATTTGCACAGATATCTCCCATGTACAGAGCCACTTATTTGCATGAGAATGTGGTTTCACCCTCCTCATGTGCTGCTGACTGTTCACTTGCCTTATAGGAGCATTTACCCAAACTAAATGTACCAGTGATCAGCAGTAAAATATGAAATGAGGGACTGAAACAGTTCATCTTCTTAATATCTTTTGTGTACGTGCCTATCTGCTGTGGGTAAGGGAAGTTTATTGTCCCAGCTGTGTGGACAGAAGCACAGGACCCAGGGGCCTGCTGTAACTATGCTGTGGTCACCACACAGCATGCCTGGGACCAGTGCTCCTCCCTTCACCCACTGACCCACACACTGAACAAGCCCAGGCCTGGGTGTCTCCCTCCAAGCTCCCAGCTTGGGGCCATCAGTGTCCCTGCAGAATGGCTTCAGCATCTCCTCCTCAGCGGAACCTGCCCTGTGGGACCCTTGTCCACTTGCAAGGAATGGAAAAGGCTCCTCCAGTGTGGGCCAGGCTCATGAGGAGGGGGGAAAGTTTCCTCCCATGACCATGGTGCCTGTTGCAGAGCATGATATGCCACTCCCAGCCAAGAAGTCCTTCGGGTGAGTGGGACTAAGTTGCAGGAAGCAGCAACTCCAGGGGCAACACTCTGAGCTCACCACACACTGCTGGGTGTGTGCATTGCAGCCAGCAGCCTGCATCTTGCTGTGGGCAGTGCTGCACTTCCACACTGCTGCTGGCTGACCTGCTGATATTGGAATTCAAAGGGAAAGTATGCATATTTAACCCCAATTCATCATTTTGATTTTGATTAACTCTGCAAGCCAGAGGTTTGCAGGCTTTAATCTTGTTTTAAGAAAATACTCCTGTCCTCTTTATTGTCAGCATTTTCCAACAGCAAACTCAACCAAAGGATCTTTCTTATTATTAATCTCCTTCCATTTTGGATGTATTGGTGGACCTCTGAAACAGCTGTCCAGCATTTATCCAAACCATGGCTTGTCCAGTGGAGGGAGTGCTCTTATTTCCTCAGTGGCCCACAAGGAGGAGATTAATGCTGGAGCCCAGGTTTGTGACGTGGCTCTGCACTGACATTAAGCCACTCCAGCAGAGAGCAGGCACTCCATTTGGTGAGCACTATTTATGTACAGTGAGTGTTTCATAGTTGCTTTTTGGAAGATCTGAGCAATACACCACTGCTCAAACCGTTACGCCTCATTCTTCAATTCCTTTTAAGTATATCTCTCGGGGTGTTATGTTGAGTAGCCCTGTCTTACAAAATCAATTATTCCTTAGCCAGCTCAGAAATAAAACCCAAAGCAAGCAACACCAAATGTCTGATTTACCAATAGATTGCAACCCCGTGCTAAAGAGCGTAGCCACTGCCCTGCTTTAAATATTCATGAAGCCCACTGGTGCAAAATGCATTAAAGGTGGGAATTATGCCAGTAATACACGATCCTCTTAGTGACAAGAAGCTTTCACATATTAAAGCAGCAAGATGTTAAAGATTTTCAAGTGAACAGTCTTTGTTTTTAACTTAGAGAAAGAGATTCACTAATGGAATGCCAAATTGCATTCACTCTCATGATACTTGACTGCAGAATAGGATAATAACACATGTGTGCTTCTGCATGCCATGGAAAACCTGTTATTACAGAGGTTTCTTTCCTGCCTTTTCTCTGTACTTTCCAGAAAATGTTCCCACAAATCTTACCCCTTCAAGTAATCTTCTGTGTGCCAACCCCCCATTAGAATCCCGGGAGTCTAGCCATTAACAGATTGGTTTTACGCAAATAAAAAGATTTAAAAATAATGGTGACACAGTACAATAGCACAATTTAGATGAGTGACAACTGGCAATGAATAACCAAAAAACAAAAAAGAAGACAAAAAGAGTTAAACCAGAGATAACGGTCTGCAAAATATAGACTGTGACAACACAGAAGAATGTCAATTGTCACTTTAGATCATCAGTAGCCCAACCACATCTGCTATCACACCTGTGCTCTCTTTTCTGATCTACTCTGGCACCCTAGAAATAGCAGGCGACCAGCCAGCCTCGCATCTCCAGCTCTCTGAAGCCTGGCTCTGCTACCAGCCCACATTCTTCTTACCTGGAGCAGATCAGGCACCGACCCTGCTCCCTCACACTGCTCCTGACTGAGAGGGATTCGCTGCTGCTGCTGGGATTGTCATCCTGTAATAACAGGTCCCAGGACCACCAGGAACTGCTGACCCCGTTTGGAATTTATAAACCTCATCAGTCAAGTGAGAGAGATAAAGGAGCCCTGCTTACATCTGATTCTTGATCCACATAAAAATAGTGAACAAATAATAAATTGACATTTCCTGGCAAGGGGAGTGGGGCAATATGCATTTCTGGGGCCGAACATGAAAATTCAACTAACATACATTTGAAAGAGGGATCTAGAACTTCCATACACATTCCACTTTTATTCCAGATATAAGAATAATGAAAAGCTGACATGCAGGTGGCTCATTGTTTAGAAAGATGTTTATCCAAGACTAATCAGGGGGCAAGGACAGGAAAACAGGGCTCTCTTATGGCATATGAAGTTGCTTGCTTCAAAGCTGACCTTTAACAGGGTTTACACAGGGTTTGGGTTTTTGGAAGGGAATCAGCTTTCCTGCCTCCTAACAGTTTGTCTGGGAGCATCATCCCAGGGCCAGCCCTTCCCTGCTCCCTGCCCTGAGAAGCACCTTCCCCTGCCTGTCAATAAAGACAGAGCACCTCAGCTCGTGCCATCGTTATGCTGCTCTGTAAAAGCCAAGCTGTTTCAAAGGGGAGGAATTAGGTAGTGCAAAAACTGCAGTGGGAGCACTGGGGTAAGTTGGATCAGGCAGTTTTACCAAGCTATTTCTGGAAAAAAATAAACACTGCTACTCAGTGCTTATGATTAATAATGTTATCTTGTAGCTAATTTTATTCCTTGCCCCTCTCTTCTCCTGCCTTCCAATTTGGAAGCGCACTTAATTATGAAAACATGAGCACTAGACTGTGAATTTTGATATATTAATTTCACCATGGTTTTGTTTCTACACTGCGCCACCAAAGCTCTCAAGGACAACCAGTCAAGGAGACAATGCAAATCATAACACCTGGGGTAATTTTCTTAAGCAAAGTCAACATTAGGCAATTTCTAACTCACAAATTTCATTACATTACTGAAACCCTATAACCATGATGCACCTTGCTCCTGTTTTTCAACAGCACAATTGCCTTCGATGACTGGAGCCAGAGCAAGGACTCAGTGGTTTTGTTTGCTTCGGGTTTTTTAGGGACTAGAACTGGAAGTTACTGATTACTAAGAGGCTGGCAAGACAAAACCAAGATGAGCACAAATGGATAACCATGACTGTGTTGCTGAACTTCTTCACTCAGCAGCAGAGCTGTTCCTAATTTCATGCCTGACCAAGGGTGCATGGATGCCTTGTCTGGGTGGGGTATCCATTCTTTGGATTTGGACCCCATTCTGTGGGTTTCACTAGCCCACAGCTCCAGAAGCACCATCCAGACAACAGCTCTAACATTGGCATGGTTATTTTGTTGTTTCTCTAAATCTGTTTTAGTTGCTTAAAGAGAAACATGAGGTGTGGCATTAGGGCAGTGTTAGAAATATAGCTCTGAGAATAGTGACCTTTCTGATCTATTGGCTGTTCCAAAATCACAATGAAATGATTAGCTCAGAGTTGGGTTAATGTAAGTTTGCATATTTCCTAGGAAAAATGAAAAGTCTGAGTTGATAAAATCTTTTCCCTTCAGCTTATATAATTAAGATTTAAAATACAAAAAAAATCTGCATAATTTTGAAACCCCTTTTAAAAATTAAAATTAGAACCATTTCCATTGAGAAAATGTCTAAATGTACACTCTCATTTTTTCAAGCAACTGAGGGCAAGGTTTTTGACTCCAGCAAACTAGGAAAAAGCAAGACAGATTTTCCAGTCTTTCTAATGCCACACATGAATTAACATGATGATAATACTAATGATACTTTTTAACTGGAAAAGCTTTAGGTCAATTATTTTTCCCAAATCTATTTTTACTGAAGTATGAAGCTGTAAAACCCCAGATGGAATAACGTAAGTTAAAATGGCAACAAAATGGATAATAGTGTTTCCAAACTTGGCCTATATTGTGCATGTTCCAAAATTATAAACCAAAGTGTTTTACACATTTTTTTCAGAGTAACAACCAACTCAGTCACTTTGAGATGAATCTCTGGGTGCAGAAAATTGAGTATCTAACATTTGTAATGCTTTCTAAACCTTTAAATAATACAACATTCATTAAAATAGAAGAGTAGAGCAAATTACTGTACCAAACATCCTCTGCATCTTCGTCGCACTCCGCCCCAAACTGGCAAATGTCACAGGTCGATGTCTCTTTTTGATTGGTTTCACCTGAGCCTTCATTGACTGTTTGATGGAAAGCAGAAGAATATACATTAGTAAAGACAGCACTGTAGCAGAGCACTTCTCTCTCTCTAGAAAAATCTATTCACTGCATCAGCTTAATGTGCTGCTCACAAAGCCAACAGTGCTCCTGAGCGGGCCAACACAGAGATTCCCACGCTGGCCTGTGATAAATCCCCTCAATTACAGAGCTAAGAGGAAAACCAGAGAAAAACCCTTCCTTTTCCCTCTCCCCTTAAACAATGACCCCTTCGAGCTGCAGCCCAGGAAGGTCGTGCCCCCACTGAGCCCCACTGCTTTGTTCCCTGGGAAAATAATGGAGGGGCATTGATAGCATCACATGCTGCCTCGTGTCCTTCACCCGTGAAGGCCTTGAGATGGCCCCAAGGGGATGCTTTCCTCAAAAATGTTTTGAAATTACCTTCCGTGTGGTGCAATCTAGTCCACTCCAAAGGCAAAACATTTTTCTCTGCAGAAGCACAGCTATGAGCCCCAAGGACTAGTTATCTCTGGCAGGGAAGATTTAGTGCTGTCCAGAGGAGAGGACAAACTCCAGCACAGGTTAGATTTGAAACCTGGGAAAGTCAACGCTGATGTCTGTAATTGTGTAAGGTTTGTACCTGGCCCTTAAGTCAAAAACGTGAAGGGACTAAAGGGAAAATAAAAATATGGGTGTAAGAGGACTGCGAAAAAATACTGATGGCTGAGTACTGAAAGACAGAAAGAGACCACTAAGGTAGGTACCAGGAAGAGGGTTTGTTAAAAGATCCAAAAGAAACATTATCTGTGTTTCTACAGAAGCCATACAAACCCTTTGATATCTTTGAAAGATGCCACTCTCCAGCAAGGCACCGTACCTAGTGATATC
The DNA here is from genome assembly GCA_013400955.1 of Drymodes brunneopygia. Lineage (NCBI taxonomy): Eukaryota > Metazoa > Chordata > Aves > Passeriformes > Petroicidae > Drymodes > Drymodes brunneopygia. Next base: position 819,919 of record VZTZ01035171.1, read on the forward strand.
CTTCTGCCAGCTGCAGGGTTATTAAACCAACGCAGACCTCAGGCATCAATCAGCTCTGACTGATGTTGTTATCTGCACAAACAGCCTCTGCAGGGTCATCTCTCTTGCATTTGGAGTCAGCACCGTGGTGCAGGCTTCTGCACACCTGGCTGCAACCCACCAAAGCTGGTGGACACTTTGGAGAGTGTTGGTAGCCCCAGTGATATCCAGTGGACAAATCATCTGCCTGATGTACATCCAGGTTGTAACCACAGGCTTCTGTGTCACAGTGCTCTGACTTCAGACAAGCTGCTTTTGTTATTTACTCAAAAAAGGACAAGAATCCCAGGCTTTCACAAAGCTGTTTGAGGAGAAAGGGCTTTTGCCCCTAGAAGAGCAAGTGTGACTCCAATGCCTGTTTCTCAACAAACTTGCTTCCCTACCCTGGACAAGTTATGTAAGCTTTACCATGCTTCCCACTATGTGATCACAGGAATAATATAATTTCCTCCCAACAGAGAATGTGGAAACAAGCATATTAAAATATTGTGATATGCTTAGATACTACAGTGATAGAGATCACAGAAATACCAAAGGTAGATGACTTATCTAAAATGCTTTTTTTCCTGAGCCTTAATATAGTCAAAGGAAGTGTTGGGATTTTTAGGTATGGTCTATGCTGCATTAATTTCTTATCAGTCATGCTTGAATTCAGACTATATTAAACCAAAAAAAATCACCTATGAAGAGCACTCTGACAATCTTATTATCCTAAAAGGAAAAAAGAAAGAGGGTTTTGCTCTATTTGTACAAACTTGCTCATCTTTATATCCATAAAATTCATGTACAAAAAACCAAACGGAAAATCAGGAAAAACACACTGTGGATTTTTGTTCTACTGCACTGTCAAGCTGGACAGGGAGGGTCTGTGGTTTTTCTGTTTCCTAAAATGACTGAGAAACTCTATAGGCTCACATGTTATAAAAGCCAATGTACAAGGGTGGACAAGCAGTCCAAGTGCCACATCCTCACACCATCAGCATCTCCAAGTGCTGCCTGCGTGATTCTGGCCCCACAGGCTCATGATCCTCCCCACCCCCCTGCAGCTGCATCCAGGCCTGCAGTGTTTCATTTGCATTTTAAATATAGAAATTTCTTTTATAGAGGAGACAACTTTGTCAGCCAAATGTGGTAGGGGATTTCCAGTGGTTAACATATGAGGAAGGACACGTAAATAGTGGTGATGGGACCTACAGGCAGAAGACTTCTTACAACAGCCAAGCATTCCTCACCTATCACAACATGACAATTGCTCCAGTTCAGGAGGGTGAGAATATATACTTTACGGAATGGAGCTTTAATTTCTTTATTTTGTTATTCTGCAAATCACTTCCCTTGCATTTCCTTTTAATTTAAAACATATGCCCTGCTTTCTTCCTCCCTGTAATGTTTCTATTCGTAACTGTCCAGCACGTGTCGCTTGGCCGGGGACCTCACACGGTTCTGCATCACAGAATAAATGAAATAGCTACTGAAGCCATTAAAAAAGGCATTTGAAAGGCTGAGCATGTTGAAGAGAAGTAACTGATTTAGAGAAGATCATCCACACTACGGCACACTGCAGTTCTGAATTTCTGCTTGAAAATAATAGGTGACTCCTTCATGTTTTTCTGAAGAAGCCCTGTGACCAGCTTTCCATAGTCAATGTACACGTTGTCATTAAATGTGCAAATGTGCAGCAGTCCTTACTAAAAAAGACAGTTGTTTATCTCCTGTTTATGCCCTTTCTGTTGTCAGTAACACAGATAATATTATTCTTTACATTTCCTAAAGGTGTGTTTTCTCTCTGTACACAAACATACCCACTGGCACATGCACCCACACCCAGAACTGACACACAAGGGCTTGTTTTCTCCATGCTGTGCAGATAAGTGCTTTGATAAATCAGACATCTTACAACGAGTTATTTTCCCAATATTTCCTGCTGCTTTCTAGCTTGAGGACTAGTGGATGCTTATTTTCTAAGGTGGCTCTTTTTCCTTTTTTCCCCTCACTGCACTTGCTGATTTGTACTTCTTTTCTAACCCAACTGAAAAAAAGAAATGTTAGGAAAAATAATCAAGTTTCTGGATTCTTCTTCTAAAAAGCAGAATGATTCTTCTTCTCATGCATGTTAGGTGGTTCTCTTATTAGCAACTATTGAAGTTTTAACACCAAGGCCCTGCAGGAACATAGTAGGGCTCAAGGGAGGCTAATCACTGAAGCCCACCACTTATTACTCACACAACTGAGAAATGTTAAGCTGCAAATTCCTATTTGTATTAGCACGATTATCAACTTTGAGAGTCCAAAGAAATGAGCTAACAAGGGTTAGAAAGTCACTAACATTATCTGAAAGTCACTTCAGAGACTACGTCAATCTCCTAAGCAATATAAATTCTCAGCTGTGAAGGCAGTACACACAATTTACAGAGTCAATGGACTGTGGTAACCACGACAGCTCCTGTTTTAATCATTTGGTCCTTCTCAGGCATTCTCACAGCGCTCACATCAGATAGCTGTGATTTCAAGAGTATCTGTATTGTTTGCAGGTCCCACAAGAAAGAAACCATTTCTGAGGCATTTTACTCTGTCTCCCTAGCTGAAAAAAACAGACTGAAAGCATCATCAGTAGATTGGTCTGACCCTGTGCTTATTTCCTGTAACATCAGGAGAAAACTAAAAGCCCCAAACTGCCCACTCCCACTGCAGACATCTCCAGTTTCTTTTCATACTTAAACCTGTTTGAATCAAGTCTTCTGTAGGTGCTACAACCCCAAAAAATCATGCTAGGACTTTACCCACACAGCTTCCCAGACTTATGTTCTATTAGGAGCTGGATCAGTGGTTTAGAGGTTTTAAAACACAGACATCAAAATCTCTGTGCTCAAGCTTCCGAATAACCCTTGCTCAGTGCCTTCCCAAGATGCTTGATGAGTGGCAGAGCTGGGATGGAAATAAATTCCTTGCAATTTCCAAAGAAGCAGCTCCAGTGGGATGGTTAGGACTGTGCACAGCATCTTGATCTGGTACTCAAAGAGCCACAGGGGACATGCACGTACCTTGTCCCACAGACCATAGTGTGAGGAGTAAATGGGAGCAGGAAGAGCAGCTGGTGAGCCATGAGAATGAGACAAATCAGGTGGCAACACTGGCTAGACACAGATCTCTGGATCTGTCTTTGCTAATGCACCTGTGAAGGTATTAGGGCAAACTCAAGAAGGCCTCAGCTCAGTGTTCACATTGCTTTGTAGGACTATTATAATAATCCTTATCCAATGCATTTCAACTATACTGGAGAAAACAACAAACAAACAAAATAAAACATCACCACGAGCCTGAATATACAAAATAGGACTATAATGAATTATGAATTATGACTACTCTTATGTAGTCTTCCTTTGATCGAGGTGATCAGACACGTGCTTATCACAACCCCTGATTCTGACTTGACTCCTCATGGTGGGATATCTTTGCTTTTGTTGAAAGAAAAACTTCAAAAAAAGGCTTGCTCTAGTTCATCCTAACAGGTTACATGCTTGTTTTCAGCTATAAAATCTAGGTAATAACAAAAATCACACGGAGATGAGAGCTGATGGCCATTTTTGTATTGTGGAATGAAAGTGTGCAAATTAAAACATAGTGGAGGAGGATGCTCTTCAGACCAGCTGAGGTGACCTTGCCACATGCTTCAGTCCTAACAGGAGTGCTCTGGGCAGGTGAGAAGGTGAGTGGATGAAGTGAGAAAGCTCTAGGCAAGCAGGGCAGAGAATCCAGCAGAATTTACTAAATGTGTGAGAACAAGCACTACCTGCACCTCTACCAGACAGCCAACAACACCACACAAACTGCACCAGTAAAAGCCCAGGTGCTGCAAGCGACTTCACTCTAATCAATAAGCCTTTTTTTCCTGAAAGCATTAGCTCAGTCAAAACCTGCAAAGTGAGAAAAATGAAGGGTGCGAAGCAGGGGGTCAACTCGCCAATGACTCTGCCCTGGAAGTCTGGCAGAGGCTCAGAATGGCATTACAATCAAAATGAAAGGAAAATGGCCTACAGTATTGGTAATAAATTCAAACTCTGATGTGCCTTGCTCTGCTTTACTCCTGCTGGCTGCCTCCATCTCAATAAATACAAATTTGCCCTCTCTCACACCCAAAAACACTCTGGGGAAATTACTTATTGCAGGGGAAAACAGTGTCTCTGCTCAGCTCAGGGCCCAACGCAGAACTTCTTAAGGAGATCTGAAATATTCTCCTTTATACCAACGTGCCTTTGATGGTTTCTCCACAGCACCACAGGTGAGTCCTTCAAACCACCTCTCTGCTATAGGGGCAGGTGATTTAAACAGCATCGGGGGTGTGCCATAGCTGAGCTGGCTGCCCAGGAAATCAGACCCCCTTTCCCAGGGTTTATGCTGCCTCAGGTCCCATCCTTGCATAGCTCTGTGCTGCCATTCTCAGCCAAGTGCTGGAAAAGGTTAATGGGATGACTTCGGCATGGTGCAAATACCTAGCAGGGTTTTTGGGGAGGAACTAGATGCACCCAGCCAGCTCAGATTGCTGATAAAACGTGCTCTTATCTTATTGCTAAAGACTGTGTAGATAGAGCCTGGCACTGCTTGGATGCCAGTCAGACTCAATTTGCAGTGATTTTCAGCTCTTGTATTTATTCTGTGACTCTCAGCATATGTTTTTTTTTCTTAAAAATCATAACCAGTGGATTATCTCGATGTATAAGGATCTCAGCTTCCATGTATACACTTGTTTAGAAAGGTATGTCTAAGCAGAGCAGTGTAGAAAAAGCTTGTGAGTATAACAAATACCAGGATCTCTCATGTTTATAGTTTTTAAAAACTTACTTTTCTGGGGCTGATTCACGATTTTTCAGCCCAATGCTGAGCTCATGTTGGGACAGGAAAGCAGCACTTCTGGAGCAGCTCACCCTTGTGCACAGCCCCATGCTGAGCTCACCCACACCTTGTAGGTGAAGGCTGTGCTTCTGCCCTGGATACACCAGTGCAAGAAAACTGTGTGGGAGTGCCCTGAGTTTGGGGAACAACTACTACAAAAATTGTTTCACACTATTACTAAGCACTGCTGCTCTTACTTTTCACCCTGCCTCACTTCCTGTCAAGCTTTCCTTCTCTTTCTCTTGTCTCTTCTTTCCTTTCCCCACCACCCCCAGTTTTCCAGGAGCACTTTCCCAAAGTGAGGTCCCAGCTAGAGCAGCTCGGGCAGCCCTGCAGATGGGGAGGTGCTGCTGTGAGGAGACGTGTGGGCTCACACAAACCCACGAGCCCCTCGCTTGGCACAGCTCAACGTCTTGGACACCTCGGAAGCCTTCTCCAGCTGTCACCTGGCCTGGAGGCTCGAGGGTCTCCCCTGGCCAGATGTGCAGCATTCCCACCCTCTGAACCTCACTTATGGTGGCTAAAAGTGGATGGGATGGGAATGGTTTCACAGGAACAGCGCTGCTCCTCTGCACCTGCCTGCCTGCAGCTCTCTCCTTTTGGCAGGAGCAGCTGGAGCTCTCCTACAGCATCCGTGTCTGAAGCCAGGCCATGACCCTCCCCAGACCTCTGCAGGGACTTGTCTGCATTTGTACAACCGTGGCCAGGAGGGAACGGAGTCAATCCTTACTCAAAGTGTGTTTATTCTAAACAAACACCACTTGCTTGTTGCTGTCTCATGCATATTCCCGCAGCTCCCACAGAGCGTTTGATAAAAAATTAAATGCGATTAGCTGAGGCCAGTTTCTCCTAGCGAATATCTCTAATGGCATTACAAAAGGCATGGTTCTGAATAAAACCCTATTGTAAGCTTTCTGAACACTGACATGAAACTGCTGTGGTTATTGCACCATTGTGTGGTCCCCCTACAAAATCTGACGTTTGCCTGGTGTCTGTGGGCTGCCAGCACTGCACATTTATGAAGGTGTACAATGACCAGCACTGACAGTATTTGCCAGCGTGAGGAAGAGTAGGCTCATTTAATTTTGCCAAGAGCTTCCCCTCATAAACAGCTTTGAGTAAAAAGCCAAATAGCACATGAGGACTATTCATCTCTGCCTTGCATTAATTTAAAGAGAAGCCTCACTTCCTTGGAGGAGAGTTTTCAAGAAATAGATACATCTTTTTGTAAAAACATGCCTGCAATGCTGCCAAAGCTTTGGTGGCAACAGTCCCTGCTTTTATGTAATTCAACATGCACAACAGCACGAACAAAACAACCAAGTGGACATAGCCACAGTTGGGAGGATGCAATGCCACGGGTCACCAATCAAGGCCATTACTAAAGAGCCCAGAAGGAAATTACTGTAGCCCTAATTGCAAGGACCGGAAGATTTTTCAGGATCAAGGAGAAATAAGAAAAGATGATGTCTGATTCCTCCCTCGGGCTGACTTGCCTGGCCACACAGACCATTAAATCTCAGCATTGTGTCAAGGTGGGTAGGAAGCTGCAGTCCAGGAAAGTGCCCAATGTCTTAATGCTTTTCTTATTTGTCAGAAAATGGCCATCACAGGTTACCCCGAAGCAGAGTCAGGTGTGAGCTGCTTCTGGCTGGCTGGTCCTATGTGCCAGAAAGAGGTGGAAGTAGGCTAGGATGGAATTCCATAGATGGAATGTATGGATTCTATACGTGCTGTAACAAATTCTGTCAAGAAATACTGCATTTAGATGTAGGATCAGTCAGAGGAGTACAAGGTAGCGCTGCCTTTCTCCATAGGAGATGTTACAGTTGGACATAAACCACAGAAATTACCCATCTGTGCTTTCCCTGACCTCTGCCAAGAATTCACATCCCACCTGAGGTTCTGAGGTTTCATTCATTCTAGGCAGAGAGGAATCTGCATCACTGAATTTACAGAAATTCAGTGGGAAAAAGAAAAAGATCCAAACCCATGGTTTCACAAAGCCTACAGTAAGCGAGTCCCGAATGGGTGATGTGACTTTCCAGGGCTTTCCACACTGAAAGGGTGCTTTTGCCAGTTTCCTACCTGGTGGAAAGATTAACAGAAGTCTTAAATGTGAACCCTTACAGCTACTCATCTTTCAAGAAACAGAATGAAAGGAACAAAGATAAAACCTAAAAGAGCTGTCTGGCATCCACTTGGTGACTACTTCAGTTTTAAGATCTTTGTCACTTTGCTATTGATTTAAGTCTGTGTATCCTTTTGAATATTAGTATGGCTAGCAAGATAGCAACATCATACATAAAAATGTTCTTTATTCCAGAACAGATGAAACTCCCAGTGGTAATAGAAGATTTAGGTATCTCTGAAGATTTCTTATCGCTGTGCAACATAACTCTCTAATGGTTCAGTGCCTTGGAGGGTCATCTGAGATCACTTATCACATAAATCAAATAGGTGGCAGGCTATAAGAATGGAAGCCTATAGCAATTTCATGTCTTTGCTTGCAGACATCAAATCTATCTTTTAGGCAGACTATAGAGGAGATAATATGCCACTCCATTTAAGCCACTGAAGAAACCCAAATCTGGATATTAACCAATTTTAGGAAGCTGCTCCTGGTCTCAACTGCACCACAATTATCTTGGGAAATGACTGGTTTTAAATCCTAAAATGTGGACAGCAGACACTGGTCCTGGTTTTAATTTACACTAAAGGCTCTGTAAATCACTCTGGCAATGGAAGAGAGTGCCAGAGCAAGTGAAAGTCTAATTTAGTTTATGTCCCATTTACATAATCAGTGGTGTATAAAGTGGATCCACTATAAAAATGACTCGGGTCTACCTTTCACAGGATTCAACAAGAGGAGCACAGCTTCCTTCTCCCTCTCCACTTTTCTTCCATGTAATACTCCTTTCTCTTGATTTCTGTGGTGCTAATGCAGGTTACACACTCATAATAGAGCATCCCCAACCCCCCTGCACAGCTCCTGCCCCAGAATTTAACATTTCTGCAGTAGCACTCCCTGATCTGCAGCTGTCACCACTGATCTGATCCTCTGAACTTGTACAACCAGGGCTCATCCCTGAGTTTGCTCCTTTCCCTGTGAGAATTCCCTTTAAAAACAAAAAAAAAAAGCAAAAATGCATCTCAGAGCTAGTTGTAAAGACATCCCTCCTGACACATGTGGAGGTATTTCTGCCTTCCCAAGGCTGTGGGTAGGTAGTCCTTGGGTCTCTGCTGCAGCTCAGGGTGCACAGGAGTGCTGGCACCTAAAGAACTTGCCAGAAGCTAAGATGAGGGCAGCTGCAAAGCCTCCAGGTCTTGCTGGAGGAAACACAATATTTATGCAACATAGATCCCATCTTTTACATAACCCTACTCTTCGACAAACATGAAAACAGATGGCGTCAGCTAATTGCATGAAAATATTTGGTAGTAAGACAATCTTTTGAGACAAATGGGAAAAGCCCCAACCAAGCCATGTTTTTTTCCCTTTCATTCCCATTATTAGTGGGCAGGTTGAGGCAGTGCATGAGCCATTACTGGCTTAAAGCACTCCTTGGTTTATGGTTTATGCAGAGGAATAGTCATGTCCACAGCACAAAAGCCACGAGAAACACTGGCAGCACTGCTGATAACATAAGCAGAAAGGCAGGGCAGTTCATGAATGAGTAGCAGTCACTCCTGCAAGGGTGGTCAGGATTTGGGAGAAGGAGCCTTCATGAACCAGGCCTGTGAATAAATAGATTGGTGTAGCCCACTAATTTTGGGCTATCACCCAGAATTTACGTGACAGGGAGAAAAAGCCTCCCACACCTCCACTAACAGGACAAACAGGCTGAGTGAGACACTTCAAACCTGAGTCTGAAGCAGCAGGAAAGCGTGGATTTGAATCCATTTACACCAGAACAATGTTGTCCTTCTGAGTATAATTTTACAGACGTGTTTATGATATAGGGGGAGCCATATGGCACAAAAGGTTTAAACATTTAATCTCACTTAGCTTCAATACACTGCATATACAGAAAATTGGAAGCCCAGCAGGAAAATGCCAGATTTCATTCTCACTTAGTCGTGATTAACCTTTATGAGCTCGCTCAGAGTTTTGTCACCTGTGAAGTCACTTGGGGCAGGCAGGCTGCAAAAGCCCTGGCTTGCTGCTTTGGCCAGGGGGCCACAGCAGCTGAGCTGGAGCTCTCCAAGAGCTCTTCTGCCCAAAATGGGGGCACTCCCCTGCCCCAAACGGCACTGCATCCTGTCCTTACCCTCCCTGAGTAGGGGAAAGTGTAGAAGGGACTACAAAGAATGAATGACCTGGAGGGACTCTTCCCTTTCTCCTCCTGCAGCTGAGCCTCCTTGTGCTGCTGAGTTGGGTCCAGTTGAGAGCAGCCTTACCCCAGCAGACACAAGGCAAACAGCTGATACATATCACACTTTGCAAATATGCTCTTTCTCATTAATACTGATTCCCACACACAAACACTTTAGCTATATTCACTGATTGCATTACCATTGCAGAAGTGTAATTAACAAATTAAAAGGGAGGACTGTGATTCAGTTTAATTTGGGAGAAATCTTTAAATAAATAAAATAAAAAAAAAAGAGCCTGATGAGTCTGATGTTTGAGGATCGTTACGCTCTGCTATTTGCTTTAATTCCTTGGACATGCTCTAAGAGAAATGCTTTCCTGGAAACAAACATGTCCTGAGTATGCTGCAGTAGTGGCTACACGGGTACTTAAAGAAGAACCAATGACAAAAACCCAGAGAAATGAAAGAAATCCTGGCAGATGCTGAACCAGCTACTAGATTGCAAAGGAAGGTGTATCATCACAGAGAAAGGACGAGAGGAAATGCCAGCTCGAAGGTGGTCAGACTGATCTGAGACTGGCAGCTTATTCACCAAAACTTATGAAAAACAGCACAGAAACATGCATACCACCTGCCCACAAATATTTGTGGAAAGAGGGAAAGCAGAAAATCCCCCGTACTTGCTGCCCTTCCAGATCCTTGCACGATAAAATAAGCCAGTTCCATCGAGTAACTCAATGTTTGTGAGAGCAGTCAAAACTCCTGAGCCAAAGTTACAGACTGAATTTCTCTCCAAACACCAGCTGAGCACACCTGGAAGAATGGCTGCGAGATGATACATCCTGCCCCTCGCATTTCCTACAAAAAACACCTTTCAGGTGATCTAATATTATGAGAAACCATAATCATTAAGGATTGATCACGCTAATACAATTTTCCGGATGGCTTATTAACCTACTAAGACATGTTTTTCTCTACTTCCCTTCATTAGAGACAGCAATAATTAGGTAAGGACAGAGTAGCAAAATTGATCATATGCTGCTGCCGAAGGGGACAGAGAATGTATCATGGACATTCAGCATAATGTTCTCCAAACTCGAGATGCATTAATTTTATTTAGTGCCACAGCTATTTTCTGCCTTTGATACAAGGAATCTGTTAATGTAGACATTGTACAACAGGAGCTTATTTTTCTCGTATTCCAAAATGGAATTTTCTTTTTCCTTTAAAGTTCATAGCACAAAATAAGATGAGACAGGAAAACATCCCCCTCTCGAGTCATCCTCTCCTTATTTCAGCCTCCTCATGAAAGCAGCACTTTGAAAGCAGAGCAGCTGCAGAGCCCTGGCTGGGAAGCAGAGGAGTGAGTTACACTGTCCCCTCCCAGGCAATAACCCCCAGAGCTCCAATAGACCTGCAGGAACTTTCCCCCACCATCCCACTGACATGTGGGAAACACCTGTAAACCCAAAAATGGCAAAAGCATCATGTATTTTTTAAAAATGTGAGCAACTGACTTTCCCTGAGCTCTCCCCATCTACAGCTTTCTGTAGATAAATGCATTACAGGGAGCTGAAGAGAGTTGACATTACAAACCTGGCACTCTGATGGCATCCTGTACGAGCAGGGCAAGGGAGGATCTGCCAAAGCGAGAGCCAGACATAATATAAAAAGCATCAACCCAGCATATTGACCTTATTTAAATCCAAACAGCATAACACTAGAATACTTAATGCAGAAATGTCATAAATATTCTTTATTCTACATGCGCATTAGTGTTTTCTTTAAATATGCAATTCACTTGATATCTGCAATCCCCTCTTCCTCAGATGCAAAATCCAAAATAATGATTATATCAGTCATTGCTTAATACATTCAACTGTGGCCCTGATTTTCATGCATGAATGGTCATTTACATATCATTACCCATCATGCCATCCACTCAGATTTTTCTTTCTAAACAGAGCAATACATTTAAAGTTGTCATTTTAAAACAAAAATGCTTAAAAAAGGGACTTTCATTTCTCGTTATCTTATCTGTGCTCTTAGCAGCTAATAGAGCAGAATATTAAAATGGAAAATTCTCAGGGTGTGTGACAACTGTCACAGTGAGAAGATCTTAGAGAAGAGGCAATTATCAAGGGATTTTTCTCAAATTTGGAAACACTGATAAATAGGAACAGAAAAGCCGAAGCAAACCGACCAGAAGAAAAACAGTAATTATAGTTATATATTTCTATTTTCCTAACACGAGTCCTTGTTAGGGGCAAAGCCAGCTCCATGTTAGCAAAACTACTGTGGACATGAGGTGCAGTTAGAAGCTTTGCATGAATAAACTACAATTTTTCAATTAATATTGCCCATGCCACAACAGAAGAAGGATTTCCCCCCCCCTCCTGCTACTTTTAAAGTCATTTTCTGCTATGTTTAATTAGGAAATTTCTCTACAGAAGGGAATGTGATAGAAGATTAATTCTCTATTTTCTCACCCACTGTGTCAGTAGACTCAAGTGGACACTATAAACCCCAGTTAAATACGACGAGGACGATCAAGCACGGAGCTCCTTTGGAGAGGTCGCGTCCGCAGACTGTGGATCTCATTCCAAACCGACAGCAATGAGTTCGGAAATGGTGTCTCTCCGTGGTGCAGCACCACAGAGGAGCCATTCCGAGTGCTCCATGGTGTGAGGGTTCACCATGCTGGCTGAGAGGGTTTGCTGTCACAGCTAATGACACCGAGCGCCGCCGAGTGAGAAACGGCACTGCCACAGCTGTCTGGGGGCTGCCTGTCCCCCTCACCACTAATAACCATTCCTCCAGTAGCCCCACCCTATTTTACATCTTTTATGCTGAGTATGAAACAGCAGTTAAACAATAAATAATGAAATATCCACCAGTGGGCAATATAGTAAAGTTTGGGGTTTTTTTTTAAGGGGAGAGATAAAGGATGCAAACTGTATTTGTTTTTAATGAACAAAGAAGGGAACGAGCTATTTACCCTCAGGATAGAAAACCCCATGAATGGTCTATTGCTGCCAATGCTGATTAAATATTGGGTTAAGGCTTTTTAAAATTGAAATCCAAGGCAGAGTAAGAACAATTACTTAGAGGAAACTCAGACCTACAAGATGCAGAAACATGCAAGATATTACCCTTTGACAGAGAAGGTAAGCAATTTTCTCAGCAGTTTTACTACTGAAGTGGCTGAACACCAAAACAGAGAGAGCACGAATGATTTAGAGGAGGAAATACAGACATGTAGCCTAGTAGAGACCAAGAGCTTTGCACATTGATTAACCAGGGCCAGATTGTTATAATATAATAGAAGTTGCCAGTACAAACCTCCTGGGGACAGGAAAGGTCAAAACAGGACAACTGGCAGAGAAAACATGTAACACAGAAGAAATTTAGAAACTTCAATTCCAGTTTTATTCTGAGCTCAAAAAAAAAAAATCAGTATTTTGGCTAGTCTGATGCCTATTTATTCCCCCACACTTTGACACATTTTTAAGGCATTCTTATCCCACTCTGCTTGATGCTGCTCTGGTTTCATGTAGAGAAATGCTCCAGCAGAGCATTTAAGAAGGGACAGCCACCTTTGCAGAGTCCAAGGGAGAGCTGCAGGGATGACAAGATTTAGAAAACACAGTTCCATAGTGAGCATAGGGGAATGGAAATTTTTTACTTTGGAAAAGAGAAGACTGAAAGGAGACTACTCATCTTGATACGAAAAGGGATGTAAAAAAGGCTGCTATAAAAAGAAGGATAATCAATTGTTCTCCACATCCATTATTACTGAGACAAGAAATAATTGGCATAATTTACAGCAAAGGAGATTTAAGTTAGATATTAGGAGCTTTTGTCCCCCCAACTTCTAATAATTACTGTGGGCTGGAACAGGCTGCACTGAAATGAAGCCAGTGTGCTCAGAGGTGGCTTCTGGGACTGCTCCATGCAAGGTCTGAGCAGGGGACAGTCTAACTATAGTTGTTCCCATCAGATTGAGGAGGATGGATGAGATGATCAGTTGAAGCTACTTCCAGAACTATGTGCCTATGACTACACCTTTCCTGCAAGCCCAGGAATGGCTGGGCTCCACACTGTGCATGACTCAAACCTTTACTTGCACAAATTCCCACTGAAATCATGGGACATTTTTTTATTAACATAATTAAAACATCTTCATGTCATCTGTGTGTGTGATGAATGCCCACGTATGGGGCCAGTATATGTTTTTGCATACTCTCTGAAAGTTTCTGACTCCAAATATGGAGGATTTGGTCACACCCAAGACCTTGTGGACAAGATTTCAGCTCATCTGATCCTGAAGAGGTAGGGGAGACAACCACATCTTCTTCCTCTCTCAGGAGGGAAGTTTATTTCCTTAGACACAGTGGTTTGAATATATCTGTTCCAGTTGACCAGGATTTAGTTCCATTATAATAAAATACCTTTTAGAGAAAAGTCATAGACCTCTTTAAAAGGGAGACACTTACAAAAAATTGTTAAATGGGTTGCAAAATCTACGTTAATACAGAAATATAGGTAATGCATTTCCCAGAGCAGTCAGCAGTGAGTTTCCAGAGTCAGCACTCTGCTCGTCACCCTCACGCCAAAATGCCGCTCCCTGTGGTGACTGCACCCTGATGGGGAGGGCAGGGTGACAGGGGGAGTGAAGCTCCTAATGCCAGCTCCAAATCTGCAGACAGGAAAGCTGGGAAGCTCAGGGAGCCCTGCTGACAGCCAGAGCAGCCTGTGCCTGAGTGAAGGTGTGTCAGGAGCCCTGGTGGCCGGTGTGAGAGCCTCGAGCCACGCGGTGCAGAGGGCTCACAGCCACCTTTGTTCTGCTGCACTTTCTGCACCGCACCTGCCAGAGGCACAGCACAAACTCCATCCCCTCTGCTCCTGTTTCCAAGCACTGAGCAGCCCCTGGTGGTTCCTCAGCCTCTGGTGCCCACTCCATGTAGCTGCTGAGGGGCACGGAGGGTGAGCTTTGTTCCCCTCCCTTTTCCTTTGAGAGCAGTCAGGCCAGGGCAGGATTCCAGTGATAACACAGCCTCCCAGAAAGGAAACACAAAATAATGGATCGGGTGCAGGCACATCCATCTGTCATCCCCAATAAGCAGGCGGGTGCCATGTGAATGCCTGGTCACTCCTGTAATTACCTGTTAAAGCTGAATGGGCAATTTTCAGCCCCAAGTACATGAAATGCGTGAACATTTTAATGATGCACAGAACAATTAAGAATATTACACGCACGGTTCCTGATCACCTTGAGATTTTCTCTCTACTTAGCACTGAGGAAACTCAACCTCTTTAACCCTGCTAGAGCAAGAGGGCACAGCTAGAATCAGGAAACAGTGAGCTGAATAAATTGCAGCAAGGCAGGCACTTTTTAAAATGCAACTTTTCCTTCCACAAACTCCTAGATAATGATGGAAAAAAAAGTCTGCAGTGAAATCTGATGAAAGAAAAAAAAAAGAAAGGCCAGAATAATAAATGTGTCCCATGTGACAGCCAGGAAAAATGAAGGGTCTGATTCAGGTCCTGTTCTAATCAACAGGACTCTCTCCATTACCTCTGCTAACAATCCCACTAAACCCTTTATGTCTGGTTGAGTAGACAGAGCACGGAGGTAAGAAGCAAGAAAGCCTAGCCACTGAAATGGCAGCTAAGCATCAGGTAAGGGAGCCAGATTCTCCATGCATAGCCAAGCAATGTAAACATAGCCAAACAATGCAATCTGATGTGTAGAAAAGCAGAAAAAAAGGATATTGCTGAGTGTGGGAGGGAAGAGTCTTCAGTTATCACATGTTGAGTATTTGCAATAGAAGATGCAATGCTGGTCTTGCTCAAAAACACTGAGTAAATTCAGCTTCAGGAAAACCCATGGAAATAAATTCTACCTGCTGTGTGCCAGCCTAAAATGCAGGAACTGCTGCGGCCTCAGAGATGCAAGACAAGGAGGAAGGAGGATGTGCCTCCTAGCTCATGGATGGGAGGTCAACTTCCAGCTCACCTCAGCTGGGTGCCCACCAGACTTCAGGGGAGCAGAGCTGCCTCTTAACGTGTTGGGACCAAGCTCTGTGTGTGTTCACCATGAAAATTTCTTAGGAAAAGCTAATTAGCACATGGTAGATGTGGGTACCTTTCTTTTAAGAACTTGTTTGGAGCAAAAGAAGCGTAAACATCACCGAACCCAAGCATTGCTTTCAAGTACCTTATTTTCACACCGAGTTGCTATAAACTATCCCCGTAGAATTTTGTTGTAATTACATGCAGTAAAAGGAACAACCAGGTAATTACCTCAGACTCTGCAATAACATTTCTACATTAAAATGTAAGTGCAAGGTGCATAGCTTGTATCCATGCCTCAACCATAGGAAAAACAGAAAACTACTCATTTGAGGGGAAAACCACACATTAAGAAAGCCCTCTGGCAGCCACCAGCGGTCCAGCGCTGTCCCAGCTCAGGCTGCTTATAACCCCACTGACAGCAGTGCATGGTTTTGAAAACAGCCATGTGTGTCTCCAAGGGGTGTTTTATCCTCCTTGGGAGCCTGGCACCCTGAAGCATACACAGGCAAGCTTAAAAGAGTCCATTTATATGTGGAGAGAGGTAGTGGAGAAATCAGCTTTCTGACCCCACTCCACGGGCTGGGATTAACGGGGGCTGCCAGCCCCTTGCACCACTCTCAGGCAGCGATCCAAAACACTGGGGGGAAGGTGGTGTTGGATTAGCCACATTTCACCTCCACAGGCTTGTCTTCCACGTTTAAGAATTTTCTGTCTTTCATGAGCTTTTGCGCTTCATTTAAGCCCTAAATAAAGCACAAATAGCCTACGGGAGTAAACTTTACTCTCTACCTGTCAGAATAATTTCCTACCTGAATTAACTTGTGAATACACCTTAAAAAAACCAGACGCATTCTTCTCTGCAGCCTGATTATTTGCCTGCTTTATTTTCCAAATGCCTTTTTAAAGCTGCTTTCCCATTTTGGGTGCAAGTGGAATCATGTTAATGCACTGACAGGGTGCAGAGCAAACGCAGGCTCGGACTTTATGTGGTGTGTGTGATCTGATTTATACACCTCACCCAGGCAGGCCTCTTCCCTTAGCAGCACTCACATGGGCTCTGTGCCTGCCTGATGTCCTAGCACCTGAATGTTTTGCAGACATACTGCTACAAGCTCTCACCATGGGAACTGAGAATTTTCTCATCCTTTTGCATCAGGAGCAAAAAGCTCCCCCAGGTCTGGCCTGGCTGAGTGGGAGGGGGAACTTTAGGGATGCCCCATCACAAATCTCAGGAAGAACCTTCAAAGAATGAAAATGAAAGAAAAGAAGAAAAGGAAGAAATAGAGCTGGTTAAATATCACTGCTGGAAATGCCAGCAGCCCCGATGAGCTGCAGCTCTCCAGACAGAGGTGATTCATAAAAGACCCACCATCTGATAAGGCCTTCTTTCAGCTTAACAAAACTTGGTGCCTACATCACGTCTCTTATTCTGGGGTTTCAAGCAGGCAGCTCCTGATGCTGGCTCCTCCTGCCCATTCCATGGAGGGGTGGCACTGTGGTTCCTGCAGCACTGTGGGAAGGCAGCAGCAAGCCCCCACTGCCCCCCACCACCCCCGGCTGCCCTCCCAGCTCCAGGCAGCACTGCCCTTCTGATCACACTGGTCAAACAAACCACAAACAATTACCAGCTTTGATTTGTGCTTCCAGGTTTCTTTTGAATCTGAGCACCCATGGAGGACAGCACAGGCTTTTGCATCACTGCCCGGAATCTGGACAGGCCAGAAAATCCCAGCTGTCCGAACCAGAGCTGGCGGCCCCTTCTTTCCTAAGGTAATTGTGATTGTTGGAAGTTTGCTAATGGCCTTGCTTTTTGGTAGAGCAGGACTCATCCTCTGTCCCCCAGCGTTTGGTGGCTGCACCAGCAGCATGAGAGGGACAGCTGCAGAAGTCAGGGGAGGGCTGGAAGGAGTCAGGGTGGGTGGCAGGAATGTGTCTGAGAGGATCCCAGCTGCACCACACAAGCAGCACCCACCAGATGCTCCGCCTAGCTCCCAGTTATCACTTCATTAACAAAAACACAGATCTCCTTTTCCAGCCTTACTATCACAGGTAGTTTAATCAAAGAGCTAATGAAGCAAGTGGGAAAACACAGCCATGCATTGTGCTGGCTGCAAGAATGGTGCTTTAGAGGAACAGAAACCTCCAGTGACCTGACAGTTGGCGGCTGAGCTGGCTGCAAAGCAGGCGACCCAGCTCTGCCAAACACAATGGACCATTTCCAGAAGCTAAGCCTGCAAAGAGCTCCAAGTGCCCACCAGCATATCCAAAACCCTGCACCAGAGCATGAAACACAGTTCTCTCTTATCTCAAAGAACCTGGCATTTACCACTCTGAAATCAGGCACAGCCTTCTTCATCACATCCAATCTTGTCTGGGTTCACTTTCTTCACTGTTTCCATCTCAGAGCCCTCACTGACAAGCACAACATCTGCTCCTGTAAGGTTTTGGTCTGCACATAAGGAATGGTTCTTCTAAAGACCCCAACCCAAATTACAAATTCCCATTTTTTCCTTAGTTCATGCATCTAAAATGGGATTATTTTATGGGGATCATCTCCCTAATGTCTCAGCAGCTTCATGGTCTTGCACTATGCCTCTTTACTTCATTAATGCTGCTGTTTTCCTAACAATATTTCCCTGCTAAAATGAAATTCACACACTTTGCATCCCATGAACATTAAAGACTTTTCAGGGAATAAATATAATTGCTCAGTGCATCAAGTATGATTGATCCCTCTGCATTTCCTGGTAATTACCCTCAAGAACAGTGTGCATTAGACACTCTCTGCTATCAGAAGCAGTGTCTAGGGACTTGTGGTCAGCTTTACTAAAATACCCCTGCAGTATGTGACCTATAAGACATATATGCATATCCTACTTAAGTGGATTCCATTTTGCTCTTGGACTTGCATCCGGCCAAAGGAAAAACATCCATTAAGCTATTCTACCACATTACCATTATTTGAAACAAAGGAAAAATTACAGTCACTGAATCACAGAATGCTCTGAGTTGGAAGGGTCCCACAAGGATCACTGAGTCCAGCTCTTAAGTGAATGGCCCATACAGGGATCAAACCCACAGCCTTGCTGTTATTAGCATCATGCTCTGGCCATCTGAGCTAATCTCAGTGGCATATACAGCATTGTGTTTTTCTATCAGCTTCTACATTTTTTTCTTACTTATTTTATTCCTGACCTTTACAAAATACATTTACAAACAGAAGTCCGTACTTAGACTGGACTCTGGATATTAACATTTACAGACCATCTATTTTCCCTGCGGAAGCATGAGATTTTGTGCTGATTTTTGGCTGAGGTACAGTTAATTTTCTTCACAGTGACTCACAGAGGGCTGTATTTTGCCTGGCTGGGGTTAAAACACTACAGTCCTTTCAATGGTCACTTTTTATTTACAATATAAATAGATTAACAGAAGTTATGAAGTATGAGAAGCTTCACCTCAGCCTGTGGTCATACATGCCTGTGGGACAGGTACCTGTCTTTTCCCTCTTCTGTCTGTGAGTACTGATTGTCACTGCCTCTCTGACAGGTCAGAACAGGCTCTTCTTGCTCTGAACCAATCCCTATTTAAACAATGATGCTGAAATATGCTCCTACTTACCAAGTAGTACTATAACTTTGGCTTTGAATCACATTGTTTCTCATCCTTCTAAAACTGTATCAAAACTAAGCATCTGAGTAAATGCTATCCCAAAGAATTTGTGCTCTTTCACCACTGCCAAGGTAGAAGACTGCACACCTGCTTTATGCTTGCTTCTCCAGCATTTGGTTCAGAACCCTTTCAAAGCCAACAAGGACATTAAGCAGTTGAAAAACGTTATAGTCAGCTTCAAAAATCCTTGCCAGGGCCATAAACACCTTGTCTCTGTGAGCTACTCTTCTCTCTTGCTACCAGTACCCAAATGGATGGATCTGAATAGTCCAACTAGCTGAGCTCTAAATCGCATCAAAGGTATCATTAACAAATGGAAAAAAATGATACGGGTCATTCTTGGGGACATTCAATTTCCTGTAGCCCATCTGCATTCCTTCTTCACAGTCTTTTGGCTTAAGATCCCTGAGACTTAATCAGAGTTCAGTGATTTATTCCCAGGGAGTCTTCGGTAACACTGTCCCCTTTTTATCTCTCTTCTGTAACTGGTCTGGTGCCAGCAGACATTCTCCAGAACCTATATAATATTTCAGTGCATTCCCCAGCACCTATATAAAGTTTCAGTGGATTCCCTAGCACCTATATAATGTTACAGTGCATTTCCAGCACCTATATAATGTTTCAGTGCATTCCCCAGCTCCTATATAAAGTTTCAGTGGATTCCCCTGCACCTATATAATGTTTCAGAGCACAGTTCCCTGGTGTGTACTTTGCAAAAGGCCAAACCTCCTTGATATTCCCCCTTTCCATGCTGCTCTGGCTGAGCAGCCACCAGCCACTCTGTTTGTCCATGCTCTCCAGCTGGCCCATAAACCAGTCCTGAAATCCTGGACAGGCCTCATGACACCAGGGCTTCTTCCTTAATTGCTTCCACCAATTTTGAACTCACTACTGCCTCTTACTTTGGAGTTAGACGGGAAGGAGTGAACCACAGGCTCTGCTGTCTACTCAGATCATGCTATTGTTGCAGATCTATTTTTTCAAACCTTTTAAGGACACTTGAATTCATAGCAATTTTGTAACCTGCTCCACAGAAAAGGTGAGGGGTGCAGATAATGCTTTCAGACTATTGCTAATACATTCTTCTTCTCTCCTAGATACTCTAGCACCCATCCTCATGCCTTAACTGGGTTTGGGATTTTAGGTGTTGAAATTATTGTTCCTAGAACTACACAGCCATCTGTAAGATTCAAAGCTAACCTCTGTTACTAGATGAAGATTTGCTAGAAAAATTCAGAAGAAAATAAAGATGTCGCCTTTTGATCACATGACAGCAAAATCCACCATTATTATACCAGAGATAAGTGCCACAGACCGACACTGAAGATCTCATTCTCTGGTGGGGCATTCCTTGAGCCCGAGGACATTTGTTCTGGCAGCATTACTACAGCAACCAAAATACAGCTACCACATTCTCATTTACCTGTCACTGCAAAGCTATTGAATGCCCCAGAAAATCTCATCAATATCCTCCTGGAAACACCTACCTCCCAACACGTTAACCTGCAGGAGCAGCCATGTGAGTCCTGAGCTAGAGAAAAGGGGTGGCTTTGCACAGGAGAACAGTGGTTGCTGGATGCTGTAGGCAACAGAAGGGGACAGGACGGTTGTGACAGCCATCTACACTGTCTCATTGGCTCTTAGCTGCCCTTTTCAGTCCCTAGCTTTCTTTTCCCATATGTCTATATCTGTCATGGAACATTTCCTAGAGAGAAAACCATTGTCCACATTGCACCTGAAGAGACCTAAGCACGGAGGCTGTGCTGAGGCTGGGCACTGCAGAGCTGAGTGCTCCCACTGCCCAGCCATGGCCTGGGAGACTTGGCCTCATTCTGGGGCCACAAACCTGGATTTTCTCACTTTGCACAGGCTGAGGGCAGGGGCTGGGATTATGCACCACATGCCATCCTTGTACAGGACCAGAACATGGCCATTCTCAGCACAGTCTTTGGGAACAGAGTCTGAACTCAACTTGGCAGAAGCCCAGGCTAATGTTGTCACTGCCAGTCACTGTTCCTCTGGAAGCATCCCAGTATGGAGCAGAATGCTTTGAAGGCTTTGAAGAAGACAGGGCTTGTGGTGATGAGACAGGATAGACATTCCACAGACAAGTAAGAAGAAATTACTATGGCAACACCACACGTCTTCGTTAGAGGGGAAAGAGCTGTTTCCAGTAGAGCAGGATGTTCCACAAGGCCTAACACAAACTTGTCTTCACAGCTGGAGAATACCTGAGAAAAATAGCTAGGTGTGTAGATAACTAGAAAATCAGCCTATACTGCCAGAACACATGGAAAGCACACACTAGAATGACAAAGAATCCCAGGGCCCCCATCAGCAGGCTTTGGAGGAGCAGTGCTAATTACATCAACATTTGTGCCTTCCTCAACTAAATAAGACCATACATCTTCACCTGTTAAAACTGCCAACTCACTAAGTTCAACTATAAAGTTCATATTTCTATGAATTTCTTTTCTATTTTGCATTTCTAAGGGAATCCAGAATACCACCAGCAATTTAATAAATTTATAATAAGTACATCCAGGCCTACTGTAGCAACAATGTCTGGGTAGCAGTTCTGCATGCTCTGAATACAAGTGGATATTAAGAGAGGCATGAGCAAGGGTTAATCATGGTATTTAAAAAACAAAACCACCTCTGCTTATGATTTATTTCACAGACTTCAGTGTTTCATGAAGCAAGGCACGTAGTTGAGTAAATAATTCTTGTGGGCTCAATTTGAACCATTTGTAGAAATGAAGAAGGGTGGGTACAGTATTTCCTTGGGTAGGGAAGGAAAGTCATCACATTAAGGAAGGGGGTTGGCTCTGTGTGAATAAAACCTGGCTGCTACTGAATATATTGAAACATGATCTGAAAACAGATTTGCAGTCGTGCTGCCAGGAGACTGAAGAGGTCAGCTGTTTGTTTTATAAACTGCCAATGTTTTCCCCTCTCCCTGCCTGCTCCAGTCTCACCGGAAAGCAGCATGATGGATGGGAAAAGGTCTCCCTGCTCCCAAAAACCCCTGCAACAGAGGCTGTGGGCAGGCTGTCACCTCTGCCTGTCACTCCCGCCAGGACAAGGAGCTACAAAATATGCTTGGTGCCAAGGGTCCCTGATTAGCCCCACACTCAGCACAAAACCATCATTATCCTTGCTCCTTGGGCCATAATTGCTACACCCACGGCCCTCTAATGACATTTATAAGCTGTGTCTCAGATAATATAACACTGCCTGTTGGGTGGCAATGCTGCACAGGCCAGGAGACAGCCCTGGCTGGAAAATGCCTGCCCCATTCTGCAGGCAGCAGCTCTGCTGGGCTCCATGTAAGCCCTACACAAAGATGGGCTGCTCGGACAGATCAAGCACCAGGCAGGTTATCAGCTGATCAACAGGGACCACAGGCTCTCAGAGGAAACGGGAACAAAACTTCCCCAGTCTGAACACATGAAAGCCTGAAAACTTTCAGACTTTTTGGATGAAAGGTGGCTTTAAGCATGTCTCCTCTGAAGAGACTAGCAGAATAAAGACACTGTTGGAGCACTTGAGCTTTCTACTCTCAAACTTACCGAAGTCCACAGGGAACATTGTGTTGCCTTTGGTCAGCATTGGATCAAGCCACAGATGCCAGCACAAGCCATCCCAAGAGAAGAATTGCCTGTGCTGGTGCAGTCTGCCTGCGTCCCACAAGAAAAAAATCAAGTAGAAGTACAAAGAATTATCTGAAGGAAAAATAATCCTGAATTTACACTTGGGCAAAGCACAGAGCTTTGTCTTTATTACCCCTCTCCCTAGGTAGATTTTTTTCTTTCCTCTTTCATGTTCACCCTTGAATTCTCTGCTTGCTTTCTGGGGACATGGGCAGGTTTTGACTCTCACAGTAGATACTACCAAGAGAACAATAAACAGGTGGTTTTTCACCTTCAGGTGCCTGAAACTTCCTTTAATGTTTCATTACAAGCACATACAGCGGGCTGGCAGTGCACACAGTGCAACTTGAAAAGAACCGCGGGTCGAAGTATCTCACAGCAGAATATTACTGTGGATTTAGCACTAATTCCAGCTTTATTCCTTTTCTAATTCCTGGATCACATAGCCTTATCTACAGAGATAAAGTCCCTTGAAGTGCAATTGCTTTGATGCATGGTTAGAAGACTTTTGTCAAAAAAATGGTAAGATTTGCTTAGAAAACAATCACCACTATATTTAGACCATAGTCCACTCCAAACTCCCCTGACAGGTTACAGTGCAAACGAGCAAAAGCTTCCCTTGGCTGCCTACAAAAGTCACATTTCAGACAAGCCTGCAGTGTACCAGGATTTTAACCTCTTCCAGTGTTTGGAGCACGGCTGTGCTCTCTCAAAGCTAAGGCCATCACTAGCAGCTCAGCATTTGCACACCACGTAGCTAATTCCCCGAGTGCCTCGGAGCATCAGTGTCCCTGAAGGGCACACTATTGATCCACAGGTAGATTATGTTACTTGCTTGGCTTTGGCAGATCCTGCCTGGCATCCTTTGCAAAGGGCTGTGTTTAATGCACGCCCCGCCCGGGCTTCCAGCAGCTCCTCAAGGCAAATCATAGTGGTGCAAGGCATAGATCTTTTGATGTCAAATCCTGTATGATTTTACAGCTGGCAACAAAGCAAATTTACATTTACAGCTGACAGCAACTTTCAGCCAGAAGGATTTCAAAGCACTTTAAGAACTATCATTCAAAACAAATAACGCTGAATTAAGATATTTCTGGGTTGAAATATAGAAAATATTGAACAGAACTACTCAGCAGCTTGGGGTAAAAGGTGAAGAATACGCCATCCAATTGAATGAGTGCAATGCAATTTTAGTTAGGCAGGATGCAATTACAAAAGCTGGAGTCTGGCCAAGCCACCAAGGTTAACTACTCTACTTTTTCTAAAAGTATCATGGGATTTTCTAATGACCACAAGTTAATGATGTTGTGTCTGAAAGTCAGCACCTCTCCCCTTACAGTGGCCTTTACAATCATTTAAGAGCAACAGCCCGATACCACATCCAGTGAGAAAACCCCTAATCACCTTTCCTACCATCTCAGAAATTTTATTCTCTTAGAAAAATTGGTTTGGAAGGGCCCTAGTGAGCCACTAGGTCCAGTTCTCTAGAATAACAAGAAAGATCACACCCATAATCACATCACTGATAGTGATTCTGGAAAGTTTGATACACCTTCAAGATTGACTCCAAACTTATGAACACCACAAACTTATACCTATCACAAAAGGAGAACACATGGAAGTCAAACAAGACTATTAGAAAATCATGCATGGCCAGGCAACTTAAATATGGGCATTAACACAGCAAAAACTTTATGTTGTTTACACCAATCTTCCTATTTTCAGATATTAATATTGGTGCACAAATCTTCATCTGAAAAAGGTGGCAAATAAATTTTTAGTTCGCTGCACATGACTTTGGATTTATCTTGGTCAATCCATTTCTTTTAAATGAACTTTTAGACCATTCACTCAGTCAAGAGGTGTCTTGTGTTTTCAATTGCTTGCTACACAGATCATTAAAGTAAAACGCAGAATTTGATTGTGATAACAAATGGAATGGAAATACTAGAAATCCCAGAGGCCCTTTATAATCTTCCATTCACATCTTGAATATTGCTGATGCAGACCAAACCATCACTTGCTGGTGAACATATATAACATTCTGTTCTACCAGATATAAAACCTGCATGTGTCAGTAAGCCCTAGGACATGATCCACCAAAAGCAACAGAGGTTTTTAGGTTGATTTCTCTGTGCTCTGACCCTCACGTAGCAGATTACAACAGCTTACCAGCTGCAGAACAGCATTAGCACAGCTCGTTGGCTCATGCCCCTTTGCTGAGTGTTGATCTGATTAGGTAAATGAGATACTATGACTGACCTTCTAGAAAGTTTTGGGCTATGCTTTTCTTGTGTGGGATATTAGATAAAAAAATCATAACAGCCTGTGATTGCCTGGTCTCAAAAATCATGGTATTCTAAATCAAAGGCAAAACAAATCCAGCTCAGAGAAGTCGGGGCAATTTCTCAGAGAGCAGCTCTGGCAGCCATGAAGATCTCTACTGCCATCAGTGAACTGGGTACCTACACTAGAGGATCTATCTTGTGTTAATTAATTACATTCTAAGCAAACCACACAATAGCTTCACTGTTATTTTTAACACTTAGCACATTGTACCATCATTTGCCAACAGTTACTTTTTCCTGGTGCCAACAATTAACTTGCAGGCCTAGTGAGAACTTAATGGGACTGAGATTCACATCAAGTTTGCCAGAAATTTCAGGTCTTGACACATTTTAAGGTTGCTGGTAGACAGTTGAGTTCGCACTTCTTTAATTGTTTACAGGTGAAATGGCAAATCTGATCTGTGCTCTCATGCTAGCTGGAAGTGAGCAGGTATATGTGAGTATTTGGTGAGAATTTTTCATCTGGGATTTCATTTCCTGTAGATGAAAAAGCTATCTCCTGGTCCTAATACTCTGATCTTTATTTGATTAAAAGGATTCATTCTGATTTCTTTCCCTGTGATATTGCATAATATAACAGTGCCCTGCCTCTTCAGTGAGATGTCTTCAGAGGTCACTCCCTTCTCTGAGTCCCTCACCTCAAAAGTACCACTGTAGGCACAGGGCAGATTTTGCTCAGTCTTGAAATATGTGAAGATGTTTAAGTATGCAGGCAATGCAGCCAAGCTATATTCAAAGGTCTCTTCTGTCATCCGAACTGAGAATCTAAAACCTGGCGTTAATATTAATCAAAACCGGTTTATGAATGTAAGCCCCTACTGAAAACAGAGGGATGTGCATATTCTCCTGGCTTGGATCAAATCTTTGATGACTGAAATATTTTTCAGCTACAGACACCAAACAGAAACAAAGAGACATCGAAGAAAATGTAGTTGTTAGCACTGCCTTTTCTCTCAGCAAGGAAGGTTTTACAGCTGTGCGTTTGGAGAAGGAAAAAACCCCAGCCCCACAACGTTTATGTACCTTGGTATGAGTGCAATAACTCAGTAATAACACAGCACATAAAAAAGGAGCACACAAAGGGCTCCAGGTGAAACTCTCTGCTGTGCAGGTTGCTTGTCTGCTTTGCTGGTTCACCCTGCAGCTCTCTGCAAGGCCTGGGAGAGGGAACAGATCACACTCAGGCTCTGCCCATTAAAAGCAGCACTGACAGCTGTCTTCAGACATTTGGCTCTCTGTGCTCAAACCCAGACCTGAATGCAGCTACCAAAGGCAGCACAGACACAGCTAATGTGCTTGGTGAATAGATGGATGAATGGGTAAAAATGAAATCATAAGAAACTAAATTTCACTGAAAATCTAACGTCTCTCTGATAAAAATATGTCCTTCTTAAGCCAAATGCGGTCTTCAGTGCAAAAGTTTCTGCTTTCAACAAAAACTTTCAGATTTTTTTCTTTTGTGCAAGAACTCAAGCTTATATTCTTATTTCAGTGACTCTAACTGCGCATTACACAGTGGTACACCTGACTGTCACAGGGGCTCTTCTCAGGGGCAGCAGACCCTGCCATCCATCCCAAGCTGCTCTAAGGCATTTATTCTGTGCTAAGACCAGGTGAATGGGCATAAACTGCAATTCAGAGGGCATTTTTCTTATATTAGAGGTACCTGGGATCCAATTCTATGCTACATATTATCCAGTAGAGCTTGCACTTCTGGATCTCTACGGACTGTGAAGGTGAAGCAGTATTTGCTATCTCAAAAAGAAAATAATTACACAACTGTGAAGAAGAGCAAGACAGAAGAATAAGTCTTTGTATTTAAAAACTGAAAGTATTTGGGGATGGCTGAGAACCCACGTTTCTTAAGAACATCAAATGTAAAACCAGCTTGTTTGTGACCAAGCCACTCAAATAATTTTTTTTAAATGAAAACCATACCAAAAGTCTAAGTGTAAGTGTAACTTTAAACCTTTGTATTATTTTTCCTTTCCCCCCTTTTTTTCTAAGCAATAGACTCTCACACTTGCAGAAACCTTGCTTAGCAGAACTTTCTAAGAATCACAGATTGTTCTGATGATTTAAACACTGAAGTGGTTTTGGCAGCATGAGTTTTAAACCTCACAGCAAACAAAACATTTTTGCCACTGCACCTTTTTTTAGACATGGCTGGAATTGATGTGGTCCATGCCCTCACATCCTGAGCAGTCACTCGAAGAGGCTGAAGTGTGTGTGCCTCACATTCATGTGTGTAAAGTGAGATTAACATGCCAAAATGTCAACTGAGCTTCCCTACACATGAAGGGCATGCAAAAAAAGAGCTGTCAGTTGGCTAAACAGTTCTTCAGACACCAACTTCAGGAAAAACTAAGATTACAGAGAATTAAATAAATCCCAGGGATGTCTCACTTCCCCAGAGGGAAGAAACCAAGCCCAAGCCCACTGAGCTCTTGCTGTCTTGCATCACACAGTGGGGATCTTCCCCCACCTGCCATTTCCTGCTTCTAGAAGTTGTCTGCCTTATTTGGGATTTGATTCCTTCCCATGCTGTCTTACAGCCCAACTCTCTCACCTTGCAAACACACACATGACTCTCTGCCAGTAAAAACATTCTCAAAAACAGTGTTTTGACCAGCTTTCCTCTTTCCAGGACTGCAGTATTGCTTGAACATTACATCTCCTCCAGCAGCATGACACTTTTCCCTTCCTTCCCTCACCATGTGTTTGAATCCCTGGCACCTTCCTGGTGTCCATCCCATCTCCCTGGCTCTTAAAACATTACTAACCCACACATCCATTGCTTTCTTGCTTTCACAGAAGACCTATAAAGTCAATAAACCTTCATGACACCTTCCTGACTATCAATTTCTGACATGAATCATACTCAAAAAGGAAAACAAAATTAGCAATGCAGAAAGAGAGAAGTTACTACATTAAGGTGTGACCACAACCGATTTTTACAGCTTTGGTTGCATCCTGAAGTCTTTTTGCAATAACAGTCTCTACTTCCTTGCCTTTCTGCTTGAAGAACTTGAAACTCTCTGGGTCTTCTTTTTCAACCAGAAGGATTCTAACACAGTGTGGATACTATCATAGTAAATAATAAAATTATCATATCATACAGTCATCTGGACCAGTAGACAAGCCCAGATCTTTTCCAGGTGCTCCTACAGAGCATTTCTTTAACCCTGGACTGGGGTTTACACAATAATGCAAGCTCTGATCCACAGATGTATTAGACACCACCATTTTAATGGGAGTTTAACAGTCTGGTGCATTATTTGATTTCCAAATGCAGTCAGCCCCAGCCCATCATTAGACATCAAGGCAATAATGGGGCCCCAGGGAACACTTCTCCCTAGGCCCTGGTAATCACCATTGGCCCTTAAATTCATGCCAAAGTGCTAGTTCATTCAACATTTTGCTCTTTTTTGTTACAGCTTAAAGAGAAGAACGGAGGGTAATTTCATACACAAATGTACAAGAGATTTGGTGTTCATCTGGTGTGAAGAAGGTAATTTAAAAGCTCTTCTATTTAGAAAATCTAAATATAAGAAACTTTGGCCTTCATTTATTGAGATTCTGAATCAGGTCTGGAGACCAGTAATAGTTCAGCTCACAAACCATAAAGAGATGCAAGCCCCACTAATTTCATGCTCCTTTAATCTGCTTTCATCAACTGTGTGGATTTTGTAAAAGCACTCAAAAATTAGATGTTACCATTTAGTGAAAGCATTGACTGATTTCTAAAGGGTTAGCTTGCAGCTACTGGAAACATTAGTGACACAGCAAATAACCCAGTGCTATGAGCTTCCCTGCTCTACATGAGTTCTGTCTAGCAACACATATATAACTGTATGAAAGTTATTCCACACTCTTAATAAAGAGAGAGAAATAAAGCTTGTTGTTCAGATTCTGATGAGATTGTAAATAAACTGTTACTTGTAGTCCCCAAGACAAACAGTTTGGATGTGCTCAAACATCATATTCATTAACAAAGATTGTATTTACACGAATGGAAAAAAAAAGTGAACAAGGCCATTGATTTCATTGTAACGAGCAATGCCAAGCAAGTGGATGCTGTTAATCAAAAGTGTGAGCAAAATTGCTTTTATCAGTTTTTTAATAAGTTTTTTCAACATGTATTTTCTTCATTCCTGTAATCATTGTTATAAGTAATCACATTAAGAGTGCTGTTTCATCAAATTGTCTTACAGCTGCAATAACCTTTCATGAGGATTTCTAGGACAACACTTACTGTGAGTATAGAGAGAGCTGAGTTCTGAGAAAAAAAACAAACCCCAAACATCTTAGTGCAAATGAAAACACATTGTGTACAGCAGGTCCTGGCGCTGTGCTGTGCACTTACAGAGAGCATTAATGGAGAACAAGCCTGGTGCCACCCAGCTCATCAATTATCATCAGCTTCTTGACTAGAAAAACCAACATCATCTCCATCCTTCAACTCCCAAGTCAGCAAAATGCTGGAAAAGCTCCTATGAGCAACAGCCACAGCGCACGTCAGAGCACAGATGCTGCTCATGTTATCCATCAGAAAGGATCTGTGACAAATTAAGACCCAACCCCACCAACTTGTGACCC
Source organism: Drymodes brunneopygia (assembly GCA_013400955.1). Lineage (NCBI taxonomy): Eukaryota > Metazoa > Chordata > Aves > Passeriformes > Petroicidae > Drymodes > Drymodes brunneopygia. The sequence goes on from VZTZ01035171.1 coordinate 849,514, forward strand.
TATGCCTGACCTGCACTCCTTGCCTCCTTGGAGAGGCAAGAAGGACTACTTGCCACGAGCTGAAGTGCTACACAGGCACTAATAAACTTGCCACACACCATCTGAGCATAAAAACCTCTCCAGGAAGTCAACAGGAAAGTCACTTCCAGCAGTACCCAAGCATCCAGACTCTGGAGCCAAGTTTAGATGGCAGCAGCAATGACCAGAACTCCTTTAGTCATGAGAAACACTGCAGATATAACAACACCACGGGGGTACTGAGGCAGTGATGGAGAGACCATGAGATCTGATGCCATCATGAGAAAGGTGACAAAATCTTAAGAGTTTCTGAGATGACATGTTTTCACCACCAGGAGAAACAAAGAAGTGCCATTCTTGTTGCTGGAGTGCTGTGCTAAGCTCTAGGTAGCCATGCTGAAGGAATTCTAATTTCTCAACCTAATTTCTGTGAATCAGGGGAAACAGATAAGGTACAGAAGACTGTGGCCTATGTGACCTAAGGCAGAGGCTGAGAAGAAGTGCAATTGCTATCACAGGACACTGTGGTTTGGAGAGAGAGGACATGTCTCAGGAAGTGGAAAGAACTGGGATCAATGAGCTGTTTGATCTCTGCCACTTCTGTATGTAGCTACTCAGCTGGCTCTCATCAGAGGAGATCTGGACTGTGAACTCAGACAACTTCTTTCCTGATGGAAGATCCACATGCAGGAATTATCATAAGATCCAACTATTCTGTTGGAATTTATACGTTAAACTTTTCACCTCTCTGGAAAAAATGACAGTGTTTTTGTAAGGTTTTAAAATCTGCAATAACATCTTTCAAAATGGGGGAAAAATAAAGCACAAGAGAGAAGGAAATGCACATGGAAATATCATTCCTTACTGAAATCAATGGACACTGTTTTTGATAACATTACACTGTATTTATCATATCCCCTTCCCTCCTCCCGAATGGGGCTGGTGAAATTCTAACATGAACTCAGCTGAAACCCTGCTCTGGTTACTATATGATCTCTGCAAGGTGAAACCCAGGCTGTCTTAATGTTTTCAAAGGAAATGGAAGGCGTTTAATAATTTTAACTCAAAGGCCTCTGTGAAAATTTAGTAGTATGTTCATTTTGATTACTTTGGTGTTCAGAGCAGACAGGCTCCGGTGATTTTATCACAGTCCTGGTATGGCTGAAACTCACTGGAAAGAAAAATCACCCATTTCACGGCTCCTTCAAGAATCAATTGGTAAAGCCCTTTATCAACAGAAAGCAGGGGAGGTAAGCTAAAGCACTGCTTGTATTTTTTCAAAGTACAAAACGTGCAAGTCAGATCTAAGGAAAAATTATATGACAACTGGGTTAGAACTACGCAAGGCCAACCTTTTCTGTACTGTCTAGAGATCCCTTGTTCATAACCTCAGGCTACTATCAGCACTGTGATGCCTGCAACAAAGTACTATGTGCATATCAGCACTTGATGAACTGAATGAATAAATGTTAAATCCCAAAGCATGATGTTCCTTGTGATCACTGTTAAAAGCCTGCAACCCTTTAAAACAAGAGCCTTAACTTCCTATCTCTGCGGCATCTAAATCATCATGAGAAAGGAGTTCATTTTCCATACACCGTGTTCTGCCAAGTGAAGTTATTTTTCCAAACACTTATGTAACTGTTCAAGGGGAAAGGCGAGGCTGGAGCTAACCCCGAGCGTGCTCCGTGCTCAGCTCAGCCTGATGAGATGCCTTCTGCTAATTGGAGCGAGCTCCTCTTCAGGTTCCACCCTCCTCTGGCTCTTCATCTCCCTTGTACTCTCTTGTCAAAGTGCTGGCAGAGGCCCTGAGCAATAAGCAGCTCATCCACTGCTCGGGCAGTGCTGGAACAACTGCCTTGTACTGGCAACCTGCTGTTTATCCCCAGAGATCCATTCATGTCAAAGTGCTTTGTCAAGGTGCAGACTCAAAGCACACGGACAGCACATCTGTGTTCGGGGTCTGATCTGCAATTAAAAGATTTCTGTTGAGCTGGGTATTTGGACTGAATCTTCTCCATTTTAATCACAGGCTTTCTTTAGGCCTCTTTTGTGTTTTCACTGTGTTTTCACTCTTTGTAGCTGCTTTAGGTGACTGTAAACTGGGTGAACAGGATGAAACACCTTGATACCCAGCACTATTATGAGGAGTGAGAAAGCAAAGCAGCATGGCTGCAGAGCAGAAGTTCAGCAAACAAGGATGAGCATTCAAACTGATGAGAGAGGACCCAGGAAACATGAATCCAGCTCAAAAAATGCCTTTCATTAAAAATAATAAATCTGAAGCCCACCTTTCCCCTGTTTGGTTTCTAGACTGCATTGCCAGCTTGCTTTCTACCACAGAGGGGCAAGAGAAACTCCTTAAAAGCAATCGAAGAAGTCTCAGATCTTCAATAAATCACATATAGAGGATCCTAAGCTTGTGTATAAATTCCAAAGACCACAGAGCCCATGATGAAACAACAAAACTTGGCAGCAAGTGCCACCCCTTGCTATGCACAGTTGGGAGAGGAGCCCATCTTCCCAAAACATTTATTTACAGCTCTCTTGACAATATTTAGCCATACCTGGAGCCATTAAGCCAATATCAGCATTCCCAATGCTTTTAGCAACCTCCAGAGCAGGCCTCTAGAGACAGCCAGTCTGTGAGCCATGGGAGGGAGAACCAGCAGTGTGGGGATGGAGCTTTTCTCAGGCCCCAGGGACAAGGTGTGTGGCAGCTCCCAAGGAGGTTTGATTTCCCTGCTGCACACCCAGAAGGAAGCCTGTACTCGGACTAGACCAGCCAGACTGAAAGCAAGTTCTGATGTTGGCATAAATCAAGAGGAGACAGCACGAGGCCTATGGGGAGCAAAGAAAGGATGGAATCAGGAAACCACAATTCATCATTTATCTTCCCAGTATCCTGCTAACAACGGAAACTTCCAAACTAATGACTATTTGAATGCAGCCTTACATGCAGTGTATCATCCCTGAACAGAGTACTGAAGCACCAAATAGAGAGTTCTAAGATCAACAGGATATTTACAAATAATTATTAGGAGGTGATTGCCTAATTTTGGTCTATGGTTTGGTGTATTTACATTCATATATTCAAACATATCTGTACTTTGTAATATTTACATATCTGTAGTTTGAGGCTTCACATAGTAGTGCTATAAAAATGCTGATTTACTACTTATGCAGACACAGTACACATTTTACTGTGCTGCAAATGCAATTTGCCAAGCTGTTTCATTCCTCCCTTTGTAGTTGTATGATTAAATATTTTGATTTTCCTCTATTTATTTTGCTTAATAAACTTTCATGCATTTTGTTCAACAAATACTACAACGTTTGGCTCTTGCTAAAAAAATATAATTTCAAAAAGAAAAAAAATAGGATTTCCATATTAGTCTTTAGGGTTCCCACTTGACTGAAATATTATCCTGTATACTATGAGAATTACTGTGCTGAGCATTCAGTTTTGACCAAGGAAGAGTATTAATAAACACCAATGCCTTCTACTTCACTGTAGGAAATACTCAGAAACCAAGTTCCAGGTACAAAGACATTCACTTCTGAAAGTGATAGTTCTGGGGTGGTTATGGATGTTTTCTTACACACACCCAGTGACTTCTGTTTTCTCTGTTCTTGCATAAATCTTCCTCCATTAGCTGATTTGATCAGATTAATGAGAGATGAACTGGCTCTCTCAAAGCTCCTTCTACGATCTCAGTAAAGCTATTATGCTTATTTATTTCTCAATTGCTTATCTGTGAAATGAAAATAACTGTACTCTTCTCAGACAGGAACTTAACTTCATCACAAGAAGACACACACTGACTGCAAACTCTGTAATATTCTTCTTTAAGCCATAATAATGCTGACATTTCACCGCTGTTTTGTTCTTCCCCTCTCAGAATTATCAGAGCTAAAACCCAATGCTTCACACCATGTACTGAAGTGCCAAGGAAGAGTATGATATAAATATACAGATATGAAACAGCATCTAGAAATGATGAGTTTGATCTTTCAAAAGACAAATCACTAATCTCTGCCTCTAATGAGATATGGGATGATAAAGGTCATGCTGAATAAAGGACTAAGCTGATGGATCAGTCCAAAAGTTTCAAAACTGATATTGCTACACTTGTCCCATTGGGGAAAAAAATCAATCCTTTGTGTGACCTGCAGCAGAGTGTTACAGGCACATTGGAGAGACCCTTTCACTGTGCTTAACACAAGGGCAAATTTAAACTCACCAAAGGATGTGCAGACTGAAGCGTGGCACAGTGGTATTCTAAATGCCACGAAATTATTCCATTTATTCTTTCAAAAGACACTTTCAGTCTGAAACTGGTAAAAGCTCTTTCACCTCTGTACATCTTTACGAGGATGATTAATGTGATTCAGTAGAAGTTGCCCGGTGACTGTGAAAGGACTTTTGGTCAACAGTAACTTGAATTAGCTGCTGACATGAAAAAGGAATTGCAGAGTAACATGGCTTCATTCAGTCTGGGGTTTGCTAGTTTAGGACTTGATGTAAATCTGATCCACAATTGCCAGCAAATAAGAGCACCTCAGCAGAGCACTACCAAAATGCCTGATACACACCTTTCATCTCCAACAGTGTGAGCATTTCAGGGTTACTCCCATTGGTGTCTGGAACTCTGCAGAGCTCTGCTAAGATTGGAGCTCCATTTCACTGCCTGACCTTTTTTCGATTTCTTTTGCTCAGGTGAACTGGGTGCTGTCTTGTAAAACCCAGCCCATGGTGCTTGTCTCTACAATAAGGGCAGTAAAGATCTGTGGCCTCTCACAGCCACAGAAGCTGCTACAAAAATGCTGGAATTCAGCAGCTGCTCTCCTACTTAGGCACCAGTGAACTGGCTTGTCCATTGCTTTCAAGGTCTTTGATGAAAGCTAACGTCCTAACACTAAATAAGCAAAAAGTCTGAGAAAACAGACATCTTCCATTGAGGAGTTCATTCCTCTATGTCCCCAGATGAACAAATGCTGTAAGGTGTAGCTGAAAAAGTGTCTTGTTCTCTACTTTCCTTTCAGAAGCCACTTTAAGCTTGTTCTCGGTTGAATTTGCAGCTGTGCTCTCAGGTAAAGATCAGGTTGTACTACACTTATCAGGTTCAGCAGACTGCACAGACAAGGAGCAAGAGAAGGCAGAGAGAAGAGGATGAGGAGAAGAGAAAATGAGGGAACATTTTTCCGGAAGCTGTGAAATGAGGCAACTTCACTCTTGCGTTTTCTCTGCCACCCAAGTGAGCTCATTAATGCATGCAGAATTTGAGGGAGATTGATTAATTGCATAAGGGCTCAGAATGGACATGGCTATTGTCATTAATTCTAAATAAATACAGTATCATACAAATTGCATCTAAGGGGAACAAAAAAAGCTTTTGTTCCTCTCAGCAGAGAAGAAAATACTAAGTAAACAGTGTTAATTACAGAAACAAAGGGATGGAGTCAAGCACAAAGCTTTTAGGTCACTAACTCCGTTCATAGAAGGGGGAAAAAAAGAGGGAAAGGTACAAGCTAACCTAATTATAGCTTTGTAAAAATTATTTTCAAGCCATTAACTGAGATTTGGCCTACTTAGATTGCAAACTTCTAGGGGCAAAGACTTGTTCTTCTCAGTATTTGCCTGTCTTCCAAAATGCAGACTGTGTCCCTGACCAGAGCTCCTGAGCCCCAGTATTTTAATCCCCTACACCATGAAGGTGAGCCAGCCTTGGCTGGACACATGCCAGGAGCTGTGCCTGCCCCTGGAGGACCTCTGGAGCTCTCAGTTGAAATCAGCAGCTGGCAAAATGTGGTTTGAGATTTGTGAGCTAGAGTGGAAAGAAGAGAGAAAGGCTGTTCAATCTAACACTCAATCTTCCCATGAAAGCCCAGCTTCTCTGGCGTTAGAATAGACAACCATCCTCTCCCTGCAAAGATCAGCACGAGCCAGAAGCCAGGCCAGGAGAAGCTTTTCCTCAGCACTCAGGGATATACCTACAGTCCTCCCCAAGATCAGTCATCCAGAATCTGGGTCAGCGTAAAAAAGAATTGGACGAGTTACAAAGTTGAGTGGGAGAGGACCTCTCGGGGACTGATCCCAAGTATCTTTCAGGCTGAAAGTGCTGTTCACTGAGAATGAGCACATTCTTTTTGATTTTCTATTTCTTCCAGGTCAGTGCTGGCATAACCTCCTATCTGCAAAGAACCACTTATTGTCATGGTTCTGCTGTGATACATGTGATACCTGCTCATTTTGTTCAGGCCTTGGGTGTTGGAACCAGAAAAACACAGAAGTGATTCCATGGAGTGGGTGGGGGAAGGTTTGAGGAGATGTCTTGCCCAATTCTATGACTGCAGAGGAAAAAAACCTTGAAAATAGAAGTGCACCATTAAAGATCCTGAAACTGAAAGGCAATAACAGAACTGAAACACATTATTTTAAAACAAGCTGATTTACAGTCATGCCTGATTTTAAAATGTGCCATGAGGGACTGCACGGTGTAGAAATTCTGTGTTCTTGAATGGCCCACACCTCCCAGTACCCCGGCAATTACTTTTCCATTGCAGGTGAAGAAGTTCCACCGTGTAATTTATAAGTCACCTCCAATCTGTGGAAAGCTCTGATATATTACAGGTAAAAGTGCTTTGCTTCTTACACGGCAATCAGCAGATGTCAGGAGTACAAGTGCTTGGCTCTACTGGTATTCAGCCTCATGCATAGGTTTGAAAAACACGTGCAGAAGAGCTGGCCAGAAGCATTATTTTTTAATTAAGAGGGGGAAAAAAAATCTTTACCAAGCACCTTAAACTGACAAGGTGAGGTGTGTGGAATGACCTAAGACAGACAGGCACTGATTGAAAGCCATTGAGGTAATTCCCGAAGTAATTAGATCTTTGGACAACAAAGTGATGAAACAGGACAAATGACCTTTTCTCATTCGCACACCACCAGCTTATTTTTCTGATTTGTTCCACTCTCCAGGAACAGTATTTCTTTTAAATACTATCAGAAGAAAAATATGGCTACAGCACCAAGCTAGGATGCAGAGTATCTGGATTCAGCGCCTGGCTCTGCTGCAGATTTCCAATATGACCTTGGGCACATCCATTAATCTCTTGCATCTCAGTTCTTTAGCAGTAAAATGGAAGGAGAGCTACTACTTTTTCCTTGCCCGCTTGCTTGTCTTCTCTGTGGAGCCTGTAAGCGTTTTCAGAGCAGAGTTTCCTGGCATAACCACCTCCATAAATTTAGCAGGGGCCAGGAAAGTCAAATGCTGCACTAAAAGTCAGGCAGAGGGAGGCCAAGGGCAGCATTTGGAAGCACTCCCTGGTCCCTGCACTAGCTGTACCTGTGTCCTGGCTGTATCTGGGACGTTCCCAGGCTGCTCCATCCCCGCACAGTGGGCAGGAGATGAGCCCCTGCTGCCCCTGACCTGCCCACCACAGGTAGCCCAGCAGCTGTGCATTTGTGAGGCGGCTCCCATGACCTCAAAACCCCACTTGAAATACAGAACTTACTTTTAGAGCACAGGAGGAAGACAGATTTAAGCCTAAACGACACGGAAACTTTTATGTAAGACACAGTATCAGAGAATTACATGTCGGTCTTACAAAGTCATTGTGAAAATCTACCTTTTTTGGCATCTCATCACCCCTTTGCTGCAAGTGTGAGAGAGCAAATACATAAATATGCCCCCAGGCAATGCCATACAAACTCTGCCTGCATATCATATGCAGATACCTATGTGTGTATGAATACACATCATTACACACCCACACATGATCACATTTCATCACAGAGAGCAATGTCAGAGTTGGTTTACCATCGGAATAAACATCCAGCTTGACACATTTTTCACAAGACCTCTGTGAATTCTGCATAATTGCATTTTTGAGGATGTATTTTGCAAATGTGCCAGATAACGCCAGAAGCACAGCTTTGAGTTGACTGCGTTCTTACTCCCACCAGTGTCCTTGCTATGACAGTTTTGATACAAACAGTGTGTATTAGATCATTAGTAGAGACAACCCTCTCTCCCTGCCACGCTTTTGAAGCTCAGGCTGATGAATGGGAACTTGCTACTTTTGTGTGGAGCTCGGCCAATATATCACAAATCTGTGCCCAGGGAATGACACCTAGACTGCCTCTGACCACGCTGCTGGGGTGTTCCCTATCAGCACAAACAAACAAACAAAAACACACAACATGCCTACAATCAATCAAAAAATAATTTTCTGTAAGCACACAGAAGGTCATTTATTGACTAATAAGGCAGCCAATTATCCAAGGCCCATTAAGAAGTGTGAGCACTCAAACCTTCACCTGCTCATGTGAGATTTGTCAGTGCCCCACTTGGATGCATTCACAGTCTCTACTGAAAAGGTGAAAAACGTCTTACTTATGGAAATGTGCAAAGAATAATGGGTTTAAGATCTCTGTGAATGGACCAGGAACGAGGGTGGGCTTTTTATCTTTTTTGCCTGTTTGTTTACTTTTAATTTTAAACACAGATTATTTCAAAAGACAAAACTTGTAAAATCTCTCCCTGACCTGGAAGACCATGAAACAACCTGGAAGGGGTGACAGTAATTACAATCAGAAGTTGTCCAGTGATCCAGCCTTATGCTCTGCATCACCCTTTTGCTAATCAAGTGGCTGTATTGATCCCCTCTCCTTGGATGCTTTCCCTGTTACCCCAGGGTCTGTGCAGTGCTCTACATATGCAGCTTGAGCTTTCACAACTCTGTTACAGCCAGGCATTGAATCTGATTTGGAACAGAGTGGGGCAGCCCTGCACCACAAACACAAAAATGTTTTAGCTCTTCTATAGTTAAATCTGCCCTCCAGAGATCACATGCCACTTCTATCACTGCTAGAGAAGCACAATAACTTTTTGATTTTTCTCTTTCCTTCAGTCTCTGCATGACTTCCACAACTTTTGGATCAGATTTTAAAAGAATACTAATTCCCTACAAGCCTTGTGAGAATAGGCAGCTTCATTCAGATGAGGTACCCAGCCAGAGCTCCCACTGATGGAAAGGCTGTGCTAGAAATCATGCTGGATTAAGGACCTTTGGAGGAGAGAGCTGCTGTGAACCTAAACCACAGGAAGTGGCTTTATACATTCTTCTGACCATGAAAGCATTCAGAAATCTGAATTTTGGCTATTTTTGCAAAAAGCAAAAAAAGGAAGGTCTCCTTACATCCATATTTATGGACTCTGTTATTTTTCATTTTTGTTCAAGATCAAACTCTGGCATAAACCAGCTTTTCTCTGTTGACTTTGCAATTACACACAACGCTCACACTGGGCTCTGCATTGACCCTGCTGATCCTCCTTGTCATTTCTTCCTGGTGTGCTCCTGTGCAATCTCTCCTTGGAATACCACAGTGATGATCAGTTACCTCTTAGAACCAGTGGCTGGTCTAAAAAGATTCATTCCAACTTTAATTAAAAAGACAATTATTACTGTCCTATTTGAAATTCAGCTCTTTAAAAAAAAAACAAACAAAAAAAACCCCAAAAAACCTAACCAAGCAACCAAAAGAATCCCCAACCACATCCAGTTTCTTTCCCTCTATACTAATAAAATAGAAAAATTCTGCTGGAAAATCCTAAAGATAGTTTTGTATACTTAAATTTCAAGACACACTAAGTTTAGAAGAAGATAATGGAGCATTTTAATTATGGTTTTTCTATTTATACATTTCCTACGTGGCACAAGGCCCCTTTAATGAAAGCATGTTTTAGAGTAGCTTCAACACCCAGCATTATTACAAGTTTTTGAATGCGCCAGAAGCTTATCAGCTAAAATATGTTAATTTCTCTAATAGGGTAATGAAGTCTAAATGCTTTCAGGAAGACATTGCTATGATAATGGGTCTACTTAAAACACAACATTAGGAGAACCTTGATTACAGGTTGCTCAGTAGTTTCTGACTTCCTTAGGAGCCAGAGTTTGTTCCATTGCTAATTTGCTGCAAGAGCTGCTGGGAAGGAAGTTCATTTCCATTTACTTAGTCAATCACCTTCGACAACAAAACCAGAGGTAGATTCTTAGAAAAACTGCTAATACAAGTGCATTATCGAGGCCTTAAGACTGACTTAGAGCTGCAAAAGCTTCAATGACGAAGTCAGTCCAGGGATCTAAGTGGATGGTGAGGTGGTGGCACTTAGATCAGAAGCTGATGGACAGTCAAAACGAAGGGGCAGGTTTGATGAGATGAGAAAAAGGCAGGGGAAGAGCTCTGTAAAGTGATGAAGATGGCAAGCCCACTAAGGAAGCACCTGGCCAAGGTCTGTGCACCTCTCTGGAACAAGCCTCTGCATTCTACCTGTGCAGTGCTTGGTAACTTGGGAAGTGCCCCATCAGAGCCTCCAAACAATTGTGCTATCTGATATGGGATCTCCTCTTGGCTTTATAAACCTGGTGACCTCCCAACACTTGAGGCTCATCAACACCTGTTTCTTCCACCCTCCACACACACAGGCAGCCCTTCAGAGCCAGCGTTTAAATTCCCCTGTGTTTCAGACCCATGGGAAGGAGGATAACATCACACAACTTGTGACCAGGAAGGTGCAGAAGCAGAGCTGTGGTATCTGCTTTGTGTCCCCCAGCCAAAAGCACCACCCATCAAAGCCTTGCACATCTTAACCCCACACCTGCCTCACTTCAGAGCTGCAGGATGCAATCCTCCCATGTCCCTTCCCACACCCATGTATTTAATGTACCACCAAGGCCTGTCCTTCTGGGTGCACCTCAGGAGACTCAGCTCCTTGCTGGATGGGAGAACAGGTACGTGGTGTGGATCTTGTGTGAACATGGAAGCATCTTGTCAAGCAGCAACCCACGTAGAAACCAGCAAACTTATACCGAAAATAAGATGAAAAACTACCAAAAAAAGAGATACTTCTGTACTTAATCACACCAAGTTCTGACCCCAGACACCACATCTGATTTCCATTATAGGAAAATCATGAAAGTCTGGCCGTGTCGTACAGATACACTCCTTGAAAGGAAAAGGGCTTGATATTTGTCTGCCTGTGTTCAGCTGGGACCGTGCTCTCCCTCGTTGTGGAAACAAATGGTGCTGTAAATCTAGCAGTATTGAGCTCAACGTGATCTAAGTGAACTAAATAGTCTAGCTTGATATTTGCATTTTCTCTTTTATCAAAACAAATAGTAATCCACTCATTAAATCCAGTATTTCTGTAATTAATTTGCAGTCATTACAAATCACCTTTAATTGGATTAGCTATAATTACTGTAAAATAATTTCCTGGAATCATGTTATATTCGTGTGATTTTTTAAAAAAAAATTATTTTTAGAGATATGAACTTAGGTGAACATAATGAGAGATGAGAAATACTTCAGAGGTAAATATCAGAACCCCCTCTACTTGTATTTTTGCCAAGCCCATCTATGTATTGCCTCCTTCTGTCCCCAGTGATTCTGTGTTGTACTTTAACCTGACAGACCCCAATTAGCCAAAACAGTGACTTCATTGCTGCTCCTTCACTGCCTCACTGGCCCCTGCTGCAGCTGGGGGGCTCCTCAGGAGTCTGGTGCCCACCACAACTCTCCTTTCCCAGTGCCAGCCTGTCCCTGGCATTAATCACCTCCCTCTGACACAGAGGGATCAAAGCCATGCCTATGTTTCAAAAGCAGACAGGCATTTTCCTTGGCACAGCGTGACATGACTTTAAGGAGCCAATTCCTCTGAAACCTCACATTTTTATGGCAAAACAAAATCAAGTCAGGGATCCACAAACTGCTTACCATGCTCTGGGATAATCTCTGTACTAATAACAAACGCCTGGCACATCTGTGCTGTACACAGTAGCATGGTTTGGGTGTCCACCCCCTTTTTTAGAGGGGTTATTTCCCAGCCAAGGGTGCTTCAACTCTTCACCTCTTGGGTTATGCTGTCCCTCTGCTTACCCAGCTAACACAGCTGCAGTGACTTCAGTCAACATTGGCTGAAGATGTGGAGCACACCTCATACAAAAGGGCCATTCTCATGCACTGTACATGATCCTACAGCTGCAGAAGCCACCTAGGCTTTCTCTGCTCATACCCTGAGATGAAATCAAATGTCGTGTACGGAGGAAATCAAACATAAAGCGGGCAATGACCTATGGGCATAGCTGACCCTAGACAAATGGAATAAATTTGCTGGAAATACAGGGATCTCATTCAAGACCTTTCATTCTTAAAATAAAATTACATGGCACATTGGCAGGAGCTCTGGCACTGCTCTAACACCAGTCACAATTTCACATTTAATACATGCCGTAAAAATAGCACATTTGATTCACATGAGCATGTCACGTCACATAAATGTAGTACTGTGCTGCAAGTTACATTTTCTACCCCTTATATGAGTGTGCTGCCTTCCTTTCCCACACCTCCTTGTGAGCAGAAGTCCAGCAAGATTTAATCAGGCTGGGCACTCAAAATTTTTCAAATAGGTGGAGTCAAACCAGCTGCTAAAGCACGAAACAAAGTCCTCTGGAAAAAAAGAGCAGGAGTTCAACCAGGTGTTATATTAAAAAAAACACCCCACCAAAACTCGTAAAGGATGCTCAGTTTCTATAACCTGACTTTACCTACTGCTCTAGTGTTTTCTATTTAACTAATCCCTTAAATAAAATGCAACTCTAGGGCTTTCAACAGCGTCTCCTCTTCCACTGCTGTTGCACACACACACAATTCTGGCCTGATCTGTCTCCTGCTCCCCATTTTCCACCACAGGCACTCGCTCCATTTAGAAAGTGAATTCTTTCCTAAGGAAGAGAGCAGTGGGACTGACACCCACGATCCTTGCGGACCCCTCCAACCACACAGCGCCGCACACAGGTTTAACCTCCCCATCTCCTCTGCTGTCCCTTCTCTGAGGCACTCCTGAGCCCCTGCACTGCAACAGTGGGCAGAAGGCGAAGCCAGGGATGCAGAGGCCATGTCCTGCTGGGTGCTGTCCTGAAAGGGGCCAGGAAAACCGCCAGGCCAGCAAAAGGCAGGGCAGGACCTCGGCAGCCCACGGCGAGCTGAGCTGAGCCGAGACTGCTGCGCTCGGCAAAACAGCCCGATCGATATGTAAAGGAGAAAGAGGGGAGAGAAAGAGCAATTAGAATGAAATGAAACTTTCCTCAGTTTCTCTCCGAGTTCCATGGCCAATCATGGCATAAATGATAGACAGCTCACATATTTAGCATCTTTGTTGAGGACATTGCGTGGCCCAAGTAATTTTGCTCACAGTTTATATACGTCTTAAAAATACGGTGTCTGACTTGATGCTCAGACATTAGGCAGACATTAAGTATGTTAATATTGCAGTTGTAATTACATGTTTTTTTCTTCTAATTTTGGAAGGAGAATTCTTCGGAATAATTACATAGAGGGTGACTTAAGTTCTGGGAAATGGTTGAGTCACCAAGAGTCACATCTGCACTCATGCAGAAAGGCTCACTGAAAACCTAAACATTTTTATCCCTTGCAATTATAAGAGCTGGGAAAAGCAAAAAGTTGGTTTATGCCTTTTAGGAGAAACACACGAGGTCTATTTGAAAGCTGCTGTAGGGATTTCCTCTAATGGAAACAGTGTAGCTGCTATGACCAGTTTCTGACTCTAGACATGCTGAAGATTTTCCACTTCACAATTAGAACTGTATTTTGTGTTTATCCAGTACCTTCATACTTAAAGAGCACACAGCCAAACTACAAACAACAACATCTCTCAAATCTCATAAGCTTCCCACACAGAACTCCCACCTAGAGCCAGAGATGAAATGGAAGAGGACATGCAATCCACTGTACACAACTCCAGTTTGTAGTACAGTCACTGCATAATAGGACACTAAAATACTCCCAAAAGGACTGAAGAAGAAAATTACATACAACTGAAACTGCCATTTAAATGTCAGGCTTGCAGAATTCTAACTCTGAAGCTGCTTATTTCAGAGCAACCAAGGACCCGTGGAAAAAAACAAACAAATGAAAAGCAAATGGAACTTTTCAGTGTTCAAAAATAGGGGTTTAAAACCTGAAGGTCTAACATTTTAACAAATTCATCGTCAGCCCAAATAAGTTCAAGTGGACCTGCTGCACCTTATTATCCTCTTTCCTTGCCCAGCTATAATGCAGATTTATTTCAGCAGCCCAGGGTCTCTTAGTAGTGTTTGTGTGCTACCCGCAGGTCTGCAGTCCTCTATTCATTCACATTATTTAAATAATAATACATATGTATAATCCTCCTTCCTTCTGTAACTGTTCTACTTGAAGAACCAATTAATTCCATTTGTTACTTCCTGGTGTATTATTTCTTCTCTACAAGCTGGAATCCCTTTAGGAACCCTGTCTGCCCTTGACTACTGATTATTTCCTTGGCTTTTCAATCATCAGAGCCTCTTCCTGTGGATTTTAGAGCATTATTGTGATTGTCAATTTTAATAATGCAGGTTTCCATAGTCTGTGCCTGCTGCAGGCTGTTAAAAAAAGGAAAGAAAAAAAGGACAATCCTGCTTTCCATGGCTTTAAAAAGAAATGAACCAATCATTTTGATTTTTTAAAAATATAAGTAACTCGGTCTTGCTTATTATATGCCCATGTATTATGTGATGCATATGGAAACACTGGCACTCACACAGCTCTTCTCTCCTTCCATTCTGATCTAAGAAATAGCCACAAAATGCCTTCAGATTTAGAGGAAGTGAGCTTCCACAAGAACAAAGCAGGCAAAGAATCACCCATTTAAATACCTTTAAGCAGAAGGCACTAAACTCAGACTTTCTTTGAATCCTGACCCCCTTGAGGAATGGCACAAGCCGTGAGATCCACTGAGGTTATATGAGCTTTTTTTCAAGACATTCTAGATGAAAAAAAATTTAACATATTTTCAGGAATTTATTTGTTTTGTAAGCACCTGGCTGAATGATACTTAAGTGCTTGAATAAATACTTAGAGGCAGACAATTCAGAAACAAAGGCACTTCCTGAGGCATCAGACTTCAGGAAGCAGAGTTTCAGATCACCTGTACTTCCTTCTGCACTATTACATGACCAGGGGAAGCATTAAATGCCTACAACACTGCTGTGGCTGAGTGGAGGGTTTAATTTAGCTATCAGGCTTCAGGCAGAGCTACACCACCACCAGATTCACTCCAGCTGCAGCCTTGGAAATTATTAATCTCCAGCCAATGTCACTGGCCATCTCTATTTGCCTGCACCCAGACTGCTCTGGCATGGAGTGCAGGAAGGGTGTTAAAACTCTTCCAATTCATCTGCCAAAATGAACAGCACAGTGATGCCTCCAGTTTCAGCAGGGGCTTCTGCTGATGGATTTGATAGTTGAATTAACATCATAACTAGAAAAAACGCTTCATCTTAATACCCTGCTCTGTACTGCTCCCACCACCTGAAGTGGTGCTGTGGAGCTGAGAGCAGGAGAGGAGTCAGTGGAAGTTTCTAGGACGTTACCTTGGCCAAGCTCCACAGCCCGTGTCTCCTGTCCCACTGCCTGAGCGATGGCAAGGTGCCCACACAGTTTTTTTAGAACTGTTCACTGTGGCAGTGCAAAATTAGGCGCAGATCTGAGCTTCCAGTTACATCTGTCTGTAAATAAACAGTGCATCTGCTCTCTGAGCTGCGCAGGCACTGAGAGGCTGATGTTTGCGAGGTTATTCGGGACCAGCTGAGATGCAGCTCTGCCCCAGTTTTGTCCAAATAATGATTTCCAAATTAAACCCACCATACGGCTGCTGATGAGAGCAAGCCAAAGCTCAGAGCCGCACTGTATCTATGAGCTTTCAAATGCTGCCTTAGCATCTTCCTTTTAGTTACTGATCAACATAAGCACAAGCTCATCTGTTTTGAAAGAAGCGCTATGAAAAAATACAACAAACCAGTTATGTCAGGCTGTGGGAACGCACCACAGTCAATCACCTGACAATTAGTAACAGTACTCAATAAAGACATAACTAGAAATGTCCTATTAGCACAGAAAACAATGTACAAAAAGCAGAGGGAGGAAATGGATGAGCTGAAATGCTGGGAAAGAAAATGTTCTCAAGAGTAGCAGTGCTCTCTTAAAACAACACCTGTCTTTTACAAAGGAGTTAAAGCTGAGAGGAGCAGACACAGGAAAACAAAGCAAGGGCCAGCACAGGGAAAGGTCCTCAAAGTCCTGAGGGGTCTTGTGTTCAGCTTTCAGAATCCAAGGAAAACAGAACATCCAGTGAAATCGCTTTCATTTCAGCAAAGGGATCACTATTAAGATCATTATCATATCACCAGACTCCAGAATTTAGGTTTATTCACAGCGGGTTCTCACATACAAACACATTTTTTATACAAGACTGTCCATGTTCACATTTACACTCCCCTCTTGTTGCACAAGCCAAGCATTTGTTGGTGGTTTTCAGCGAGCCATTTCCCACTAGGGTAGCTCAAGGATGAAACTTCTTTCACCTTCTTTGGAAACAGCTGCTCCTGGCTATCTCCAGTGACATGATTTGGAAATACACTGACCCCAGTCTGATTCATGATGAATATGCACACAGAAACATAAAAATTGTGGGCATGCATTTATGCAGAATAATGCACACAAAATATGCATTAGGCTCCCTTGCAATGCTCATACCTACAAAAGGTTAAACAGCCCTCAGTGAGACAGAGCTATTTAAAATGGACCTTTTTATAATGGCAAACAATAATGCATTCTGGTTACCTTCTGACATGGCTTACTTCCAGTCAGCATTAAGGAAAATTACTACCTGATTTCAATACATCTTGGTTCAATTTCATGCAAGCTTATTGTCTTCTAATTATCAACACAGCAATTTGATCTGCATCCAGATTAAGGCACTGCCCTGACTTCTAACACCAGAGCAACGCCTGTGGTGGTGTGCTGATTTCTCAAGCAGTAAGCAGTTTGCTGTTGTCTCACATCCCCAAGGCACAAATAAGCAGATGCTGCATTCAGGCTTGTTTTACAAAACTGCTTCAGTTGTGGTATACATTTTTAATATAATATACTGAGCGCATTACAGGAAAAATTTCCAGGGCCAGTAAACTCCTACTAATTCATTAGCAAAACCAGCTTCTCAATTAAGTCTAGCTGAAGACTGTCAAGTTGAAAAAGACTGTCCAAGAGAAGCTGAAATGAGTTAAAAGCTTGATCATGCTTGCCCCACTTGAGCATGGCTCAGTTTACCACTCCTGTTTTCTGAATGTCAGTTGGGATTGCTTCTCATCAAGGACAGGCTTCACTGACCTTTCTCTTCTTTTCCTCACAAGGATACTGTGGTTGGCTTGAAAGCTCAATTTTTTTTTTCAAAATTACAATTCTGAGTGTAAAAGCAGCAGCACAGTTTTTCATAGTCAGAATGGTTTCTACACAGAAACAGGGAAATGTTTTGCAGCACGCCCTGACATGCTTTCATTCACAGGTTAGGTTTTTAAAGGATCGGAAATTATACCTCCTGTTTTTGAAAGACAAGCCAAAGGAAAAAGCAACATTTTCACTCTCTTTGGCTTATTTGCATTTCTTACAGACACTCTTCTCCCTCAGCTGACATTGTCAGCTGCAGGATGACAAGAGCAGAGCACCTCTGGAGTACTCTCTAGCTAATCCTCTACAATGCCTGTAAACCATACAGTGAGTTGGTGGCTACAACAGGAGCTCTTAAAAAGCACACACTTTGCCCTTCCTCCAAACAGAGGGGAATCTTTGTTGAGCCCTTTGAAGAAACTCAAGCTGTGAAGAGGATTATTATTCTAAAAGTATTTGTTTAACGACGGTGTAATGTAAAATATACCAAAAACGAATCTGGCCAGCAGCAGGCTAAGGTTTAGATAAATCATCAGAGGTGGCTGCCTCAGGTAAATGTGACACTTGTCTTGATGGTGTTTATGGCATAACTGGCTGCTATTGCCAAGAGCCACGTTCCAGCAGCCTTGTGTGACCGCCTGCCTTAAAGGAAGAGAAGTTCTGTGACAACCTGCAGGATTACTGCCTTTTATGAAACCCTCTGGCTTTAAATCTTTCCAGACAATAACAGTGCAGCCACAGCGAGGAGGATGAGATAACACAAGAGCTTTCCCTTCCTCACCACTGGTTATTTCTTCTGTGCTCCACTGTGTTCCCTCACTGCCTCACTTGGATGTATTCAGCATGTGTCCCAAAGGGTCACCAGGCCAGGGTGCTCTGCAGTGTCCCCTCCCTCTCCTCTTAATGTACAAACATGACCTTGAGAGTGTGATTACTTTTGTCTCCACAAGATGATGGCATCTTCACCACCATTTTTTCCCCTCATGGGAGGTAACGAAGATGAGGGCTGCTAGAACTGCTTATAAGCTCAGCTGAGACATCAAGCTGAACCAGTCCAAACCCTTATGAATAACACTAAAAGTTACACTAAGTCCTAAAAACCAGAAAGAATTTCACTGCCTGCCCCACTCTGAGACACTGCCACTTGACAAGTGACACGACCCAATGAATTCTCCGTGCCATTAATTTCAGACTGGAATTTGCAGGGATTTCCACAGTGACACTTGTATCGTACATGCTAGCACCTACTACCACTGTACAAGTCATTGGGCACGAATTTAACCTGACCTTAGCAACTCGTGCAGTCTGACAGCTCCCTGTGCAGTGCACTGCCATCAGATCAGAGTCTGCTGGGGATCTTATGCTCCTTCCACGTCCCTCCAAATTAATAGCATTTCATCAGTTAGTTCTACAATGCCATCAAACACAGAAAAAGCAGAGATGACAGAGCTGGCCCTGATCCTGAAGGCGCAGCACTTTTATGGGAAGGGACAAAATGCAGATTATATGCCTAGCCACCACGTGTTGCCTAAAACAAATGGGGATGCATGTTTCTAACTATATAGATTGCACTAGTAATCTCTTCAAGAAAGAAGACACTTCTTTATCATAAGACGAAAGATTGATTGCTTGTGCCACCATTTTTCCTGCTCCCAGCAGCTGTTTAATTCCCTAGTTAAGACAAAGCAAAATCTCCTTCCTATGAATTTGAAAAGCAATCTAGCAGGAAAACCCAGAGGTGAAGACAGGAAATATGGTGAAGTAGCCTGGTGAATTTTCAGGATACAATATGTAGACCTTTTTTCCCATTTGTTCGTCAACTTTAAACCTGCTTGTGCTCTGCATTTATAATTGTTTGCAGATAAGGATAATGCTCTAGAAAGTTACTTCAGATATTCTTTGCAATACATAAATCACTGACAGATTTTCTCAGCATTACTTCTAAATTAAGGGTACTTGTTTGTCCACCCTGGCATTGGCTTGAGACTGCATCAAATCATAGATTATTCTCAGTGTAGCTGATCTCTGTAAAACAGGTTTACCTTAACATAAATGCCCGTGGAAATCAAGAGGTTCTCTTTTAACCAACAAATGTTGTAGCACAGGAGTTGGGATGGAAAGGAGATACCTAAACCTCAGGCAGAGTGTAGATGGATAGGCACAAAGAAAACAGAAAATCCTGTGAAAGGCTGCCCAGTACCAGCTCATTCATGCCCGTTAAAACTGCTCTTTTCAAGTAAGGATGGATGCCTTAAACCCAAAACTTTTTACTTCATATGTATTATTGTCAATTCAAAAGTGGCTCATGGTAGTGTTTTCAAATAAAAAGGGAAT
The DNA here is from genome assembly GCA_013400955.1 of Drymodes brunneopygia. Taxonomy (NCBI): domain Eukaryota; kingdom Metazoa; phylum Chordata; class Aves; order Passeriformes; family Petroicidae; genus Drymodes; species Drymodes brunneopygia. The sequence continues at coordinate 869,195 of VZTZ01035171.1, forward strand.
CCAAGAAAATCCTCCTGACAATAGAAGGAAAATTTCAGACTAAAAGCAGCTGAGGGCATCCAGAAAAGAGTTCCTTACAGCAGAGGTGCTAGTGCATGCTGTCCCTTTGCATCCTGAGCCCTTAAGTAGCACTAATGGGCTCAGATACAGATTTACTCCACTGCTTTAAAAGAGTTCCTCTCCGTGTAAAATGCTCTCTTTTCAACAAAAAAACCAAAATTATTGCTGCTGCCCATAGACACTGCTTAGTCACTGCTTTGTCACCCTTACTGATGAAACCTGGGGAGTGAGGGCCTCAGATTTGAACAAGCACATTTTTCCAGGACCCCACAGCACAGGAAAGATGCAACCTTCCCCTGCTGACACAAGGGAACCTGGCCTGGCCCAGACAACATCCCAGCAAGGGGACAGTCACTATCATGGGAGCAGGAAGGGAAAAACCCCAGGAGGAAACCAGAAAGAGCCCCAACAGCAAGGATGGAGCCAGGCTTGGCGTGGGCCCAATCCCTGAGTTCTCATGGTTTGACTGTGTAACTTTGTGAGTGCCCTCAGCTCCCCTCTCCTCTTGGGAACTGTAAGGGGTCCAAAAGCAGCTGTGGGCAGAACCCAAGGGAGCTGGGTCAGGAGGGGCTTGTGATGACAAAGGTGCCTGGGCAGGTGTCAGCTTTCCTTTGCTGTTGTCCAAGCAGACTCCTGGCACAAGGACAGCTCAGCCAGGCCACCTTATCCATGAGCAGTGCTGGCACCAAGGCACCTGCTGAGCCTGTCCAGTGCTGCCTGCAAAGGCTTCACAAGGCACTGCCACTGCCAGCTTTTAAAGGTCCCCTGCTGCTGTTTCTGTGCCACCTGAGGGAATGGCAGGACCCTGCCCCCAAAATTCTGAGCCACTTTGTTGAGCTTTCATTTCCAGCACAGGTGGAATGAGCACATTCCCACACAGGTGGGGGAAGGGGACAGCACTGCTGTGCCATGCCACAGGGTGCTGGAGGCAGGGGCCAGGTGACAGCACCCCGTACTCACCATGGCACAGCTCACAGTCTTGCAAACACTCAAATGCTCTGTTTCTCAGGGATTGCTATACAAGGGCAAGGGATTGCTCTGCACATCCCCAGCAAAAGCTTTCAGAGAGCCAAGGAAGAAAGAAAAGACTAACAAAAACTTTCAAAAATATTTGAGAAAACCTGTGCCAAAATCTCCTTGGATGTGTATCCATGTCTAAGTATGAGAAGTGAATTGCTGCTGCCATGCAGAGGGTGCTGCTTGCTGGTCACAGTCTAAAAGCACTGATGCAGCATTAAGCACAGCTTAATTGCCAAGAAGTTTCTATATTAATAGCAGAATTTTTGGTCAGAAACATGTGAAAGCCTGTAGGCTTTGGAGCAGTAAAATAGAACTGGGGCCGTATGGTGGCAGAACAAAGTCTGCTGAAGAATGTTGTATTTTCTGCCTTTGATAGGGACTTTCCAGAGCTGTCAGCTGAGCTGCAGAATTAGAAACCTGACATTGCAGCAATCAGTTTTTAGATTTCAAGCTGTTCAAATGACTTGTCTCCAGGGAGGAATATGTAGCATGCAGGAATCAATAGTGGAACAGGTAAAGATGCCAGTGTACAAGGGCAGCCGCCCCACCACCACACCCCAGCCAGGCAGGCACATCTGCCAAAAAGGAGTCCTGGGAGAGGGTGATGGAAAAACTTGCTCTCTCTCTCTCTCTGAATCAGTACCAGAGAGGTGCTGTAGACAATTCCCCACATTTGTGAGATTGCAGTTTGATTATATTTGCTTCCACCTTACAGATTCATCTTCCACACGCCCTCAGTTCACACTGTGCCAGTGCTCCAAGCCACTTGCTGAAGAGATTATAAAAGACCCCATTTTATCATACCCTCACCTCTGAAAGCATTACAAGTGACACCGCTTAATTTCAGCCAATCTGAACAGCTAATTAGATGTAAACAGACTGAAAAATTGTACACACAGGACAACTCATTTTTCAAAAGGCCACTAATCTAAACAAACCTGAGTCCATCAATTCACTTCAACATTTGTCTAAATGAATTACAGCACAGACCTGTCCTGACTGGCCTTGTGATTCACGTAAAAGGCTTCCCTCCCCTTTTGATGAAAATTTCAGGGCACTGTACAAAAGAATAAGTTATTTATTTATTTAACAAGGCCTTATTATAACAAATATGAAGATGCCTCTCTGTCTGAGTCTATTGGACCATATGTGTGAGCCAAAGCAATTCCAGCCTGCTCCAGTACTTTCTCTCTCACCTCCTAAACCCATCACACACCCCACATCAAACACAGGGAGGCTCTCTGTAGTAACAGTTAAAAATCAAATCATATTTAATCATGACCAATACTGGTTGGAACTTCAGAGCTCTTTGGGTGTGATCCTCCCCTGGAGAAATGAGAAGGAAAAGAATCCTGGAGAGATCGCCAGAGACATCTGGGGATCCTCCTCTGCTTCAGGATTCCCTCCAAGCACCAGCTGGAGCAGATCAGTGAATACACTGGGAATCAGGGAAGCAGTGCCCAAAGGGGCCTCTCAGACTCAGATGAGATCAGGAGCTACTGAAGTTATCCAGTGCCTGGCAACACAGAGCAGTGTAAGGATGAAATGCAGCGTACAGTGGCCTATTTTTTAATACAGAGCAATTAGCAGAGCATAATGCATGAAGTTTTCCACTTGCTACTAAAGCCCACATTGCTTCCACTACCTGCAGATGTAAATATACACAGTGAGATGGGAGAGGGCACAGAGAAACACACTTGTGTGGATTCTGTAATGAACAAACATATCCACATAATCAATCCCTTTCTGGACTTCTCGGCACAGCAATCTTGCTGAACAAAACAGGCTAAACTCTTCCTAATTTATAGTACCTAGAACTAAGGGTCTGCTGAGCATCTGTTGTGATCTTCCATGTGACAAAGGCCCTGGACTTTCAAATTCATCCTCATTTGAGCAGAGCAAACCAGACACCCAAGGGTCAAAATATCAAGCATTGCAGAACCCCACATAACTTTTAATCACTCACTCCATTGTGCATTGCCTTCATTTACAAACACACATAAACTTCACTCAGAGTTTGTCTAGCTTTAATTGCCAGCCCTGTATCTCATTAGACCTTGGTCTGTCAGCATAAAGAGCCCTGCTGCTCGTTTGTGTTCCCCACACCCACACTGGTACTCACTGATGGTGACCTGAGCAGCCCTTTCCTTTCCCCTGGCAGAGCCTAAGGCATCAGAGCTCTCAGGGCAGGGTTTGCTTGGCAGCCACACCCTTGGCTGCACACAGCCTGCTCCCCCCTGCTTCTCAGGGCCTCTGCAGCTGCAGTCACCTCCTCTGGTGAAGGTGGAGGTAATCTCACATCCTCGCTCCTGCTCACGAGTCTGACTGATGAACACACCAGCAGCCCTTTGTCCTGCTGTGTTTGCAGAGCACTCTCACACAAGCCCACTCACTACCAAAACTCTGCTTTCTTTGGAGCATCACTGTTTCCAGGGGCCTTTCCCCACTCACTTTCTGCTTTCCTGTCTTTGCTCTGTGGTTGTGACCTTATGTTTAGCCACATTAAAGGAGCTGCTCTTGCACCAGAGTACCGAGTAAATCAGAGTGGGTTGCAACTCATTTCTCACCTCCCCAGACAGAACTTTTGAGAACCTGGTCAGTGAGAAAAGTACGTGCCCACCTAGGCCACTGGTAAAACAAACAAATAAATAAAGAGCATCAGGCTGATCCTATTGCTGTCTAACAATGATAAATCCACTTATAATTACATCCTGAAAGGCAGTTTTTACTCCACTAATTGAGTACCACGTCAATTTTGCACGAATCTTGTTCCTTAATCATAGTGTCATGTAGCAGCATGCCAAATGCTTCGCTGACATCCACGTACACTGTATCAACCAAACTTGTAGCTTCATAAATAACATTTCAATTAGTTGACAGAGTCTATTACATCACCCCATATTGCTCAGCATTAATTCTCATTTATTTCTTTATTGAGCAGGTCCGGGACTGCATGTCCTGTTCTACCTCAATCAATGTTGGATTGGCAGGCCTATAAATATCTGAATTTTTTCCCCCTTTACTCTTTTTAATACTGACACATCTACATTCTGTCAGACCTTTAGAACTTTCCCATGTTCTCAGGTGTATGGAAAACCAACATTAGAATTCCTCAACTAACTCTCTTGACACTGCTACCTGCAAGATATTTGGGGCTGCAGGGGTGAAAAGACCCCTGCTTCAATATCTGCTTTTTTAATGAGCTTAAATAGGCACCATCATTATCTAACTCCCATGCAGCTAGAACAAACGGGATCAAGAAATCCAAGACATCAAAAAATTCATGTGAAGTAACATGCAATAGTTTTGACCTCTTCGTCCCTGAGTTGTGATATTTTCAAACTGCTGTTTAGAGATCTCCTTATTGTTGAACACTTCAGGCTTCTATTCAAGTATTCTCCTGAGCAACAAGCAGCATGTTTGTTTTAAATTAGAAACTAAGCATTTTCTAAAAAGCTATTCAAAAAGCTGGGCTAAAAGACTCATGGCAACATCTTAAGAACTGGTAGTGCTCTCCCATAAAATTCTAACTCATCTGGATTTGATTATGAATTGCTCTGGATTCCTGGGCTTGCACCACACTCATTAAACTTGTCCTGTGTGTGCATTTACATAAAGTAGGTGGCTGTCTCCAGTTTGCTGAGTGTCCAGGAATCAGTTGTGCCCTTCCTGAAGATAAGCTCCCACTGACTTCAAAAATAGCAGGCAAAATTTCTTTTTGTTTCATTTCCCAATCTCTGAAAGGAAAGAAAACCTCTTAGACAAAAGGGAATTTAAACTTCCAGTGCAGAATATATTAAATTTGCCAGATGCAGCTGAGGTCTGAAATGCAGCAGTTAGAGAAAGCAAATACATGAACCTTTAGAGAGACTTGGCAGTTCTCATCCCATTTGTTCTTTTTAAGATCTCCTGAGAGCATCTAACAAAATCCTATGTCACACCAAAACCAGTTCAAAGCAAGTGCACAGTGAATCAGCTTCTTCAATCACTAAACCACAGAATAAATAATGATGAGATGCACGAGGATCTGAAGCAGTTCTGGTCACTCCTCATATGCCACTTGTGCAAAGCATCCACATTCAGAAGAGAAATTTAAAAGTCATTGGCATTTAAGCATGTGATAAAAACAAAGCATGTGCTTGAACACATGCTCTGGCCCCATGAAGGAAGGTGCTTGTTGCAAGCTTGGAAGAGCCTTTTGAAAGCTTAAAAACCTTTTTTTTCCACTGTGAAATAACTCCCTGCACAAAAAAGCAAAACAGTGGGCTAGATTTGCCTCTCACTGTCATGATGGCTAATCTCTAGTGACTCCACAGTTGTCACAAGGAAAATTAATCCAGGTTTACAGAGATGTAGCAGACAAATCTAGACCACTACATCTCTCTCTTGCTGTGTTTACAATAACAGACCAATAAATGAGGTTTTGTGATCAGGCGCTCCCTTTTTAATCTGTTTGCTGGAGTATCACAGGATTTGTTTGATGATTTGATGACTTAGTTATTCGTGGATTTAAAGACTGCACATGAATAGACAGCATATTTTGAATTTTTTTCCTCTGTTTCTATGCAGAGAAGCAATTTTGACTTCTAAAGCAAAATCAGGGCATTTCTGATGTAGGTGAGCATCTTCCTGTGTAGCTCTGAACTACTTACACAAAGTGCCAAAAACCTGAAGGATTGCATAATGCAGGGAAGAGGCTATGAATGAACGTCATTCATGCTTCTCGCCTACACAAGGCTGTGGATCTTCATGGCATCTTCTATTCATTTTCTTCAGTTTTGCATGAATGGCTGAAAACGGGACACAAATCATTCACTACCCGTCAGCTCTCCCTCGGGGCATTTCTCAGTGCCTGCCTGATGGGACCAGGAACACAGCAGGGACTGCTGCCCATCAATAATAACACAGTGAGCACAGGTAGAGAAAGCTTCACTTTTCATTGGATGCTTGCATTCCAGCTCCAGAAGCAGCAAGGAAAACATGGGCAAAATCCAGGCAACTAAATCCAAAGCCAGCACCTTCCAGGGCTGGTACTTTATCTGCAACCCTGGACAGCTTCCAGGAGCTATGGGGATTTGCTCAAATATCTCAGCCTAGCAGGGTCAATGAGCTCAGTACTTAGCTTAAATGAGAGCCTAAGAGGAATCCAAAAACTGGCATTCCTGTCATCTCCATACCTTCCTGGGATTTTCCAAAATTGCCAGTGCATCCTACCCAGCATAAAATGCCCCTGGAAGGGGTCTAGAACTCCAGCACTTGTGAATGCCCAAGTGCTTCTCTTCTAGTCAACAAAAACATATGGGAACTTCATCCTTTCCTAATTTTTAAAGGCCACAAAGAGACATGAACTGCCTTTCCCTGACCTAACTCTTATATAGGTCAGATGAGCACCAGCCCTGAACTGGAAGTCATGTAATCATGTTAGGACAGCCAAGAGCCTGAGCTAATAAACCCGGCCTTTCAAAGAGCTTATTGGTTTGGGCTCAGTGCCATGCTGAGGTTAACAAGGTAAAATCCCGTTTAACAAAGGAGACATATTTGACCATCCAGAGTCAGGTCAATCATTTAAGATTTAAACATTCCCTCCAGAGGTATTTACCCAGTCGGTGCACGTTGCTTAGAGTTGATTCTGTACCTTCTGATGCTGCTTTAAATTATATCTCCCAAATCAAATTAGAGTAGAAAAAGCTTTCCTATTTCCTTATTGCAGTTGACGACCACACGTGGGGTCAGCAGATATTCTAAATTCACATGAGAGAAGCTTGAATCACCTATTACACCCAGGAAAAGAAACTGTAGCTCAAAATATGAATTCCCTTTCTTTCCAAGGTTAAACTAGAACAGTCAGAGTATTCTCCGGTATACTGAGAGAACATGTGTGTATGTGTGTGTTTATCAGCACTGCATTTTATACACTGCTTCATTCAAACCAATATACACTCCAGGTTTTATGGTGTATTTTGGCTCAAGTGTGATTGCTAGGACAGTGTTTACAGCAATATTTGCCATGTTCTGCATAGCCCTGCCCATCAATCAGCACTGTAATAAAGCAGAAAGGGAAATCACTGGAAAAGCAGCAGAGCTGCTGAATTCAAGTCAGCCATTCAAAACCAGCATGGAGACAAATGCAAATGCAGTTGGGTCAAAGTAGCCATTTACCTGTTGATTAAAGGAAAAAAAGAAAGTATATACATGCTGCATTATGGTTTACCTTAAAAAAATAGCATAGGCTCCAAAGTGTTAATTTTTTCCTCCCTATTTTCTCTGGGTTAGTGTTTCAAGATGACTGCTGCTCCATATAGATTTATAATACGTATGTGTTTACTCACACATCTCTAAGTCAACAGGAAAGGCAGACCAGAATACCAAATCTATCATTAAATCTACATGTTGGCATCTACAAAGAGCTTCAATTTTTTTCTGCCTAAGACTGAAGGGATAAATTGAAAGAACGAACAAACAAACAAACAAGCCATGCTCATCCCTAAAACACACACACAAAGCAAGAGAGGCAGAGAGAGGGGGAAGAGAAGATGGCTTGTAAGGTTGCTGGCTTTCAGGTTTGCCTAACAGATCAGGAATAAGTTTAAAAGCAGTATAATCTCTGATTCTTTCTGGATCTCACAGGGGTTTGCTGACAAACACTGGGGCTCAAAAGCCCCAGCAATGGCTTGGCTCTGAAGCAGCACATGTTATTCCCAATTCAGACACAGGAGTGTGATGCAGCTTCCAGCCCTTGCCCAATTTGGATATCCAGGCTCTGCTTCACAGTTCTTACTCTCTCCCTCACTGCGAAGAAGTGCTTCACAGTGTCAGGGTGTACCATGCTGGAGTCCTAATCTTAGCATTAGCACCTCTAGATGCTACTGTAAAATAAATGGTGATGATGATAATTATGAATTATCACTCATTTGGTTGGTTTGATTTAATTTTGCTTCAATCTAGATCATAAAGAATGAACATAAAAATCAAACTAGGATAAGATCTGTGTACCCAGGGCCCCATGGAATTCCCACTGAAGTCAGCAGGACTTGAATGGAAATTGAAGGAGGCTCTGAAACAAATTCAAGGTAGGTGCTTATGCACTGCCCTGCTGGGGGTCACAGCAACACCCAGGGTGACAGTCACCCCCAGTGAATCCATCAGGCTGTGAATGAAAGCCAATCCACAGAGCTGGGAGTGCAGACAATGCAGGCAGGGCACAGAAGTGCTCAGTGTGGAAATGAAACCAAGGGGAGATGTTCTTAGCCCATTAGGAGCTATAATGAAATACTGCATCTTGAGTTTGTTGCTGTTAGAAGGAAGCCAGGAAACGAGCAAGAATTCATTATAAAGCTGCTCAAGACCAAAACATGAATCATTGGGTTCTAAAAAAACCCAGTTGTCTAGAGAACGGCATAGATGAAAATGAATGGAATCTCTTTAAATTACTCTCTGTATAAAGTCTTTCACATTCATCCTTTCTGGCTTTCTGATTAGTATCTTTCTGGGATGTGGGTTTGTAAATAATTCCACACCATGCTCCCAGCTTCTGCAATCAAAACACTGAAATGGCTCTTGATTCTGCATTTTTCATCTTCATTTACAGGGAAAAATGTCTTCTGCAGTAAGAAACTTGAACACCTACTGTCCTGCCCATCTACTGGATATCCCCAGAAGTGTATGCTGGAGGCTCAGTAATCAAATGAAATTAAGATTCCCTCATCACTTTACAAATAAGGGGACTTTTGTATGTTATTGCCGCGTAAATGAGGATTAAATCACCTCTGGAAAGCCCTCAAGATCATTAAAGTGCTGAAAAGCTGGGACCTCTCTGATCACAGCATCCCCGACAGGAGAGCAAAAAGCCCCAAATAATCCACAGTAAATTGAGAAGACTTCCCTGCAAACCCAGACAAGAATACACAAAAGGAAAACATGTCAGCAAACCACAGCCTCTGGCAGTTTCGTTCATGCTCTGACCAGTTTCCTAAAAAAGGAGGCCTGCATGACCACATGGTGTGCTTATCTATCTCTGTCCCTTGCACCAACCCCTTTCCAGCTATTCCTGAGCCCTTTAGCAATTGCAATTTAATGTGACAGGCTCCACTGAAGGAGCAGCAGTACTGGGAGCTGAACTGGTGTCAGTTTTGGGGGAAATCACCTCAAAGCTGGAAACTTGCCATGTTCCAAGAACCAGAAAAACACAACCTGAGTTAATTTCTTACTAGAGATGTGTGCCTCATCAGACCAACAAAGAAATCCAACCATAAGGTACAAGCCTATAGAACAATTGGTTCCTTTATCACACAGCTGTCTGCCTGGGAAGGTCCCTGTGGCAGGAGTTTTGCTAAAAAAATGCTTTACTGGTTACTCTGTTAACCAAGACTGCTTGGAGAAGAGTAAGAAAGAAAGAATTTCCAGGAAAAATCAGAAACCACACAAGACTGCCTAAAACCTGTGGCTTCTCATAGGAACATGTCCCACTCATGACTGCTGGAGTGGATTTTACAAGACTTGCTGTGATGACATCCAAAATTTATTACAGCTTTTACGACAAGACCATGTCTAGTAAAGAGTGATGTGGTGACAATATTTACTTGTCTGGATTTAGCTTCTTTAGCTTCTTAGGGCACATAAATATAGTTCTGTACTTTGAGAACAGCCATAGCTGCCTACTAAATCTTGAATAATACAAGGCAGCTTTGTAGACCTTTAAACACATGTACCAACTTGGTTCTGTCTCCTTCACAAATCTGCTTCCTCACTACCTGCACAGTCAGTCCCAAGGCCCTGCTCATCTTCTGCTGACCTGAGCTTCTAAAATGAAACTGTTTGCAGGTCATGCTTTTAAAATCCTATGCTTTCTGAGAATGGAATTCACTGCTTTCAGAAAGTAGCCAAATTTGTTTTCCCACCTCCTCAGTTCCAGAAAAAACTGAAAACCTTATCTGTCTTCCTCGGTACATGCATGATGAATTTTGTACAACTTCATTTGAAAACCAATTTATTGACCACAGGTGTGAAAACCCTATCATACGTATAAATCAAATTGCAGATTTCTGATAAGCACTGAACAGGGTATATTTCTGATGTAACAGTTTAAAAAGACAATCTAAAAGAATATTAGCGTAATAGGAATAGCTGGAAAAAACCAGCAGTATTTTATGTTGCAGCTTTGGGGAGTCAGATTTGAAGCATCCTGAAGCGTCTTGACTTCCAGGAAGCAAAGTCTGATGTCAGAAAATCAGGCCCCTTGAAGTGCCTCATGCTCATGGTGTTGATCACAGGTAAAAATAATACTTTCCATACACATTGTGCTCGCTGATATCCTGGTTACCAAAATTAAACAAGGATAAGGGGATACTTTGCCAAGTAAGGTGACTGTATTTTAAAAACCTGAATCCAACCAGGAGCAGCCATAAAAACAGGTCAGAGCCCAGCCCTGCTTGTCTGTGTCATGCCAAAAGCTGGCCCAGCTCCTGGTGGGTGCTCCAGCAGCCTCCCAGGCTGATGCTGGCCTTGCCCTTCCCCTGCCCTGGGGTTCCTGGAGCTTACCCAGGGAGCTGGAGCAGAATTGAGGGTAATTCTTCAGGACATCCTTCCCTTGTTCCCAGACTAGCCCTGGTCCTCCCAGAGAAGCCTGACCTACCAGCCCCAGTCACACTCCTTACCCCGAGGCAGGGCACTACCCAGACACAACACTTCTACTTCCAAGAAGAACTGATGTCAGACAAGCAAATCCATTATGACTGCACCAAGAAATAAAACAAACAAAGAAAACAAAAAAAAAAAAAACCCAAAACAAAACAAAACAAAATAAACCCCTACTTAATGCTAGTTTGCCTATGTTTCACAGCATCCCTCATGGCCACAAAGGGCTCAGGCTATTTCCACGTTCAGTTTTGCTGGTGCTGTTCTTATAAAAACACATTGTTCTTTCCCTGTGACATTTCTTCATATCTTTGAAAGAATGCTCTCTGCTACCACAAAATATTTGGCTTGAATCCTCCAGTGAGGAGGAGCCGGGGGTTCGGCTCATGTTTTAAAAACAAAAGAAGTATTACCCGAAACATAAAACAAATGAGTGCAACTGTAACAGTAGATGGAGATAGAGCTCCTAGCACAACCTATGAATAATTCCACGTCCTATTAGAAGTAACACAGCTTTCTGAATTTCCCTAGAAAAACAGCATGTCATGATTAGGTTCCAGCTTGACTGAAATGCAAAATACCACTTTTTTCAAAGGCAGAGCTGAACGAAAGACAATATGCAGTGCAACAACTAAATTGCAAAGCATATCCACTTACAATCCGAAATTGTGGCAGACAATGTGTGTACACACAAGCACAGAGATATTGAAAGAGGGCTCTTACCTCCGTCCCCAGATCCTGAGCCAGCATCTGAGAAGAGAACAGAAAGAAATTGATATTCAGGTGCTCCAGTATGTGCTGTGAGCATGCAAAGCAAGGCTTCAGTGAAGTGCACCACAGTGTACCTCACATTTGATGGCATCCCTGGGTAAATTATACAGATCTAATCTGAATGTAATTCACTCAAGCCATCTTTCTCATGTCTCCATTTTTTTTTCTTTAAAGTCTCTCTATCAGATGAAAATAAGGTAAGCCACAGAATGCTGCAATGTCCTTAGAAGTCTCTGCCGTGTTTTGTTGTACTTAGAATGATAAATCTTTGTTCCCAACAATTGTACAAAGTTACTCCACTTGGTCACTACCAAATCCTCACCAAGGAGAAATTTTAAAACCCATTTGTCTGAGGAGAGACCAGTTGTAAATTCATGTAATTATCTTTAGAAAACAGTGACATCTCATCAGATCATAACTAGCTGGAATAAACCATTAAATTACTATTATTCAAAATCTTCAGATAAATGATTAAAATGCCATTTTTCTCAAGGTTGTTGCTGAGTTTCAAAACTGAGTGCTTTCTTTTTCCTCTGCTCGACATTTTGTTGGCTGGAATGATGAGAGTCACAAATTTAGAAAGTGCAACATCACAAAATTGCCAAGCCCAGAGCTTCAGTAAGAAACTTTCTAAGCAAGGCAAAGCACAGAATTGCACACACGTAGGATTACCAAAAACAATGCCTAAGAGGAGTTTCTTCCGCAGGGAAGAGAGGGAGGGAGGCTGCCATCCTATCCTCCCCCTTAGTGGAACAGTTATGCATTTATCAGCATCAAGATTAATAGAAAGAGTTTGGAGAAGCTGCTTTGGGATCAAAGTATCCCATGAACTGTTAGATCTCATTTACTGACACCAAAGTCTGGTGGATCTGAACTTGCACATGCCATCACTGCTCAAAACTAAGAAAGAAAAGGAAAATCTTGGCTAAATAATGGACTGCAAGAATTGCTTCAAATGGCAGATTTATCCAGCAAGGCTGCAAAGGTCAGATGCAAAAGAAGGGAACAGAAGTAACAGTATTTTCCCAGGGACCATGTCCTGAATTCTCCTGATCTCATCTTTTGTCCTGATGCTCTTTCCCAAATGAGCTACTGAGGAAAGAGGAAAGAAAGGTCTGCCCTCCAGTGCCCTCATGGTGGCTCTGGGAAGTGCTCCCTTTCCAGGCACCCAGATCTCCCAGGCACAGAAAAACAAATGAATTCCTGCTATCACCTGCCTGCCACAGTGAGCTACCACGTTACCTGGCTCTCTGGAGGAGAAGGACCTCGTGTTTCTCCTCCTGCCCTACCCTTCAGTGCCCAGACCCCTGCCAGGCATGGCCAGAAGGGCTGCTCACTGCCAGTTCTCCCAGAAGCCCAGATCTGTGCTGGGGGTTCTTGAACACCCTCTCTCTCTGCCCCATCCCATAGGGAAAACCTAAGGAAAATGGCTGCTCCCTTCTCCACTGAGCTCCTCCTTGGGAGAAGGAAAAAGAGGCCAAAGAGCTTGATCACAGGAAAACATCTTTTTTTCATTCTCTGTTTCTGAAATCCACAGTGTGTTTCAAAGAGAATGCTGCCAATACAGTCATTGCCAGCAGGCAAGCATGTTTCAGGAAAGTTGTAGCAATGGACTGAAATTATCCCTTTAATCAAAAAGTTTGAGGCAAAAAAGACCAGTTGCTGTGCTGAGAGAATTTACTAAGTTGAACAAATCCTACACCACAGTAGGTTTTGTCAGTCTGAGCTCCATTTAATACCAATTTATGGACAAAAAAATTGCAGCATATGTTTTTTTCTTCTTGAAAATTGTCAGGTAACAGCTTCAGAGAAGAACAACATTTCCAGGCAAAGGAGTTTATTTTCTCTCAGGTGTATGAAACATGAAATTACAGCATTGAAAAAAGTTTGTCTAATGTACTTTTTATTGACTCCTCCATCCTCAGCCAAGAAAAAATTCTGCTTTAAGTTTAAAGAACTCTCTCAAGAACAAAGGCTTACTCCTGCTCTTTTCAAGTTAACTTCACTGCCCACCTCTAACAGATAGCGAGCACGAAAGAAAAACATCAAGAACTGCTGCTCATAAGCAACTCGGTTTTCCTGACAGATTTTGCTCATTCACCTTTCTAGCTGTTTCATAGAAGCTGAGATAAAAACAGCTCACAAGGCTCAGAGTTGAGCAAAGCTGTCTTACATGCCAGTCAGTTTTCACAAGTCCAGAACAAAACACCTGTGGCACAGACCTGTTCATTATGTGTGCTTTGGACTAAATCTTCAGCTGGTATAAATTGGCAGGACTCATTACAATCAGTGGCCTGTTGAATCATACCAGCTGGGGATCTGCTCCTACAAGGATAAGGAGAAACCTAAGAAACTGGATTGCAGGCAATAATGCTCCAGTTCTCTCTCTCCAGATTATGGAGAGGTTTGTGGTAATCCAGATGCCCATTTATCAGACATCTGCTCGCTTAATCTGCTGCCAGTTCTCTTGTCGTAACAGCTCAGAAGGGTAGGCAGGGCACAGGATGATCAGGAGCACAAGATACAAGTTAAAAATTAAATCTACTTCTGTGCTGAACTCTTGCAAACAGTGCCAGGGGTGCAGTGTATCATGGACTGTGAGCCTATAGTGAGTTACTTAACAGGGAAGGACAGCAGCGACTTCTCAAACGGCAGAGAATTAACCCCTAATGAATTCAGAGCAAGAATTGCAATGGTTTCTGCCATGCACAGGTCATTTTCCCCGGGGGGCGAGGCAGGGTGGGCAGCCTGGAGTGAGTTATACATACCAGTGGCACACGATCCCTCGGACACCAGCAGGATCTCACTCTGCTGCTTGCAGGCAGCCTGTTTCAAGTAGCACTCGTTCTGGTAGGTGTCACCATTGGAGCCACACACGGGCACGTAGTCATTGTTACACTGATGGGAAGGCACAGAGAGCAGCAGTGTTAGTCACCCTACAGGGCCAGGGGCACAGCACCCCACACACACTCCCTGCCAGCATTAAACCCTGGGAAAACAAACACTGACAATCCTCTCCTCACCTTTACTGCTACCAGGGGAGAGGGAGGGGTATTTTTAAAAAGACAAATCAGATTTGCAGAGATTAGGGGAAAGGTAATCTGCCCCAGAGAGGTCTCTCACTGCCAGCAGGAGCAGAGGGCATTCCCAGGGGAGGAATATGGGCAAGGCAAAGGACTCCTCACATCTGCAGTAACAGCTCCTGTGTTTCCATCGGATGGCTCCAGACAAATGGTAATGAACAGGCTCTCTCTTCCCCTCCTCCTGCACGCACACACAGGTGTGTGTCTAACTGTTTAAGTACTGACTGGACAGAGGGAAATTATTTCTGAGACACCAACGATCAAAGTCCATCCCTCTTTCTGCACAGACATTTCTGCTCCTGGCAAGCTGCAGCTGGGATGCTCCACAAAGGCCCAAGCTCTCCCCACGGTGGGCAGGAGTGGCAGCACTGCAGCGAGCTCAGCCAGTGCGGAAGTTTCTCACACCATGCACCCCTACTTTGGCTCAAACTCCTGCTGAGCTCTGCTTGATTTCCTCTACCCCTGGAAGACAGTTTTGCCCCTTCTCCTTCATTTAAAGAAATAATCATTTCATTTTATATTGGAAATTGGGCAACCTACAGAGTGCAGTTATCACAAGATAATCATGCTTGAAGGCTTAGAAATACTTGGATGTGCCCTGTACATGGCAATTAAACCAGGGATATGATTATCCTGTGATTACCCTACTCCTGGCATGCCTCATTGTTTAATTAGAACAAATGGAATGATCACAATTATTATTTACAAATGCTCACCTCTGCCTAAATCCAAGTAAAAATTTAGAAGAAATCACACATCCTATTTAGCTGTATTATTCCACAACGTGTCTGAGGTGTGTTTGTTGGGCACAATGTAAAACGCAGAACTGAAATATCAGCGATATTAATGTCAAAAATGCTTTAAACTGAATGACTACAGAAGTGATTAACACAAACAATTGCATAGATTGCATTAATTGCAGGCCTCCACACAGAGCAGCTGCCAAGAAATTATTCATAGTTGGTCAGAGTGACATTTTGATTGGGCCAAAACAAATGACATTTTCCTTTTGCATTTTATTCTCTTAAATCTTCCCAAGACGTTGCCCACCCCCAGCACCCACTTCCCTCAGAACAAGGAAGAAAAACAGCAGCCACAACAGTAGAAATCCTCTCCTTCTGCTCCTCACAAAGGGTTAGGCCATGCAGATATTTTAAACTGTTGATTAAAAATGTTTCTAGGCTATTTTCACCATTATGTTCCAAATCTGAGCAATGTTTCAAGCATAAAACAGCAGCTTCATCCAGAAGCTCAACAGCAATCGCTGGAGGCTGATCTGGAACACATAACCAGGGCAATTAACACAATCGTGCATATTTTTTAAAGCATGAAGCACCAAATCATGCTTGCTTTAGGTGTGTAATATCTGCTTGTCACCCAAGGATTTGTGAGGAATTTGGCCTGAAGTATCTCAACAGGCTTTGTTACGTGTAGAAACAAGGCTGGATTCTTTGCCCAAGAATCAGTGGCAACTTCTCTGCCTGAGAAACACAAAGGCAACTCCTCTGCTGGTTTTGCCCAGAGCAAGGGACGATCTTTGACATGGACTCAGCTGCAGATCAGAAAGGCCAGACAGCCCCACATAAATGGTGAAATCCCAGTGCACACAGAGGAGTGCTATGAACTAGGCTGGAACTTCTTCCAAAGGTTGGCAATCTTAAAATGCATTTGAGAGACACCAGAATCTCAGAAAGTATTAGCCCACTCTTCCCACCAGCACCTTTGAAAAACTAGCATTCAGATGGAAAAGGCAGGAGCCACAAGGAACAAACGCAGGGATATCTTCCAGATGGATCCTGCCTTGGCTTTGAGCTGGAAACCGTAGTGGAAGTCACCCAGAAAAGACCACTGATGAGAGGGTTGTGATAGTCACCACATGGTTCCTAACCCACTAGAGCTAGACTCTTGTGCTTGCCCATGCTGAATCCTGTATTCACAGCTCATCACTATCACAAAATAATTCCTGCTAGGACTGGAGAATATCAAGTGTTGAATATCAGTTCCCCCAATCTAGAGCCACAATTTTGTCATTGGTTTAGGGCACAACAGACCAGGCCCTAGATGTAGGAATGATTCTTCATCCCCCAGTAAGGGCCGATAGAGCCCTTAGAGAAATCCATGTCAAAACTCCCACTAAACCCAGCAGCACAGTGCCACACTGTCCACTTCTCTCTTATCCATGCCAGTTTTTTAAAATACAGCTGTAGAGCAGGGAAATGGATGCATCCAGCTCAGCCAAGTGTCAGTCAAAGGCTGCCTTCCTCAGCACCTGCAGCCTGGAGTGCCACTGTCACAGCCAGGGACAAACCAGCTGTGCGAGCCTTTGGGTCAGTGCAAGCACTGAAAGCAGGTGGTTTGTTTCCTACAGATTATGGTAACCTGTGTAACTCCTTCTCCTGGTAACACTGTTAAAAGCTCGACCTCCTCCTACTTTCATGGATCAACTACTCCCAAAATCCCACCCACCTCTTGAACCAAGTAGCACAAAAATATGTTCTGGAGATTTAACAAGGCTGGAAGTTGGACAGGTGATGTTGCAGCTCCACAAACACTGAAGTATATGGAAGGCTTGACATGCATGAAAAAGGGACTCCTTCCTCCCAGAAAAACCAGTGACTGTCCACAGGCTTGGTGATTCAAGAGGAAAGACCCTGATGGAAACACCTGGTATATTTTTTTTGTATGTTCATGAAATGTAAGAGAGACCTAAGGCCTTGGGCAAACAGACCCCAGTAAGCCACATCTCCAACCACAAACCTGCTGGCAGAGCTCTACACCTTCTGTGAGACTCACTGAGTCTGAGGAAGGAAGGGCTGGTGGTTTCCCTCACGCTCAGCCCTCCTGCTGGAGCCAGCACGGTCCCAGTGCCTTCTTGCCCTGCCAGCACCAAAGTCTGGGCTTGTCCTGCAAAGGGGATGGGTCTGCATTTCCTGACCAGAGTGGGACATGGTGGTTTTCAATGAAATACATGTCTCATTGAGAGGTGTCTCAGCAGACTGTGACAAGAGAAGCAGCCAATATGAATCTCTTTCTCAGCACATGCCTGCTGGCTCTCCAGGGCTGGAAGTCTAACTTGGGTGTTCCAGAGCAATCTGATCATATTCACCCTTTCAAATAAAAATAAATTCATTTTAATTCAGCTTGGACAGACATGAAGCATCTGTGATTGTGGTTTGAACAAACCCAGACAAAGACTGCAGAAGCCCTGCTCCCCATTTCCGTGTTCCTCGTCCCCTCAAGGCTGGTCAGCCCAGAACTTTTCATCAGTACAGAGGCAAAATGAGCTCTCTATCCTTGTCTATTCAGTCAAATTTCTGACGAAAACATAAAACACAGTTATAGTGATGGAGCCTGCTATTGATTTGCTCACTATCACTACAAAGAGTTGTCACTGAAATGGGAGCCCTGAATCCTGATGGGGGACCCCCTTACTCGTGACATAAATTACCTGGCCAGCTCTGCCTCACTTAGCCAGCCTCAGACACCGCACTAGAAATTAATTTTCTACTCCAGTGGCATATCTTTTTGGCTTGTCACACTGTCCACTGATGTTACAAGAGCAGCTAACATCCCCCCAAGCTCTGCCTGTATCAAAGCGCTGGCGTTTGACGACAGAAGCCCCCGGCACCAGAGCGCCCTTGGCAGCGCTGGCACAGCACCAGCCACAGGTAATTTGCCCTCCAAGGTCACACTCAGCCCTGCGGCTCCACAGAGGGCTCACAGCAGGACAAAGAGCTCTGAGTGTTTACAGGGCCTGATCCAAAGGCCACTGAAACCAAGGACTGCTGTAGATTTCGACCCATTTCCTAGTGATCAGGCCCAGAATTGCCCAACTCATTAATTTGATCTTATTTACATAATCATACACCAATTACCTGATTTCCTTAAATCTGTTTCAACTGCCCCCTTCAGAACTGCTAAACTCAGCACACTTATAGTGTTCTCCTCTCAAAGAGGGGACCACACAGCCTGGAGAGGTATACTTAGCTTCATTTACCCCAGATCACCAGGCATCAGCACTGTGCCTTGGGATAACAGCGCTCCCAATACCTTGATAGCAACATCTGAATTTGCACCCTTCAGGCTATGAGTTCACTGCTTTGTGCCAAATGGCAACACCAAACAGGGACGAAAGACAAGACCCTAGCACTCTCAGTGGCTGCTCTAAGTTCCCAAGGCTCATGGCACAACATCTGCCCGGGCTTACCACCAGGCAATGGGACAAGTCACAGACGTTTCATTGCCTTACAGATTTTTCTTAGAAAGATAAAACAAACCAGACCATAACTCTTGTATCACTGCATATGCTGAGCCAAGGCAAATGCTCAAAACAGCATTCTCACGCTGAATTTTTGATTGCAGGCAAACTCCAAACGGAGTAAAAGACTCCCATGGTCAATATGAATTCCCTTCCAACATGGGAAACACAAGTGTTTCAGAACTACTGTCTTGCTCTCATTAGAGAAAATTCCTTCTTTGTTTAAAATGAAGGAATTTATCACTTGGGTTCTTTCTCCGAAGGCACATTTGGCTCTAGAAATATAAACGATACTTGCTATGCTTCAAAGTGAATAGTCTATCAAAGCTCAATATTAACATAATCATTACAGATGTGCACAATCTCGAGCTGTGCACTATTTGGCCTGCTCTTCTGTAAACACTCAAATCAGCATTTATAAGTTTCACAACTTCACAAATCCACATTAAAATGCAGAAAAACACTGGAGCATAAACATACGTACAACCCTGTGCTGGTAGATGCTTTAAACTCCTTTAATTTGTGTGGTTTCTATTCAGGTCATTATTTAAAGACCAGCTGTTTTGCGAGTTAGCTAAAACATTAAATGGAATCCTTCATAATGAAATCGTCTGACTTTGAGAATGGCTCAGGTTTAGATGCAGCTGAGAGAGGGAGAGAAGAAATAGAAGGAAAAACCCCTTACTACCCAGTAATAGCTCTCCTAAAACTATATAAAACCTAAAGGAAGTTCATCATTTTGGAACAGAGGGATTGCTCCTTAATCTGATCAGCTGGGCAGATAAACAGGCAGAAGCATTGTCACTATGCAGCCCTTCCTGAAAATATTGCATAAGCACATTACAGATCCATTTCTTTAACTAGATCAGAACTCCGAATACAATAAGCCATGATCTGTATCAGAAATGAATTTAGAAAGGACTCTAAATCCTCGTTAAAAGGGCAGAGATGAAAAATCAGAAATGCACAACCTGGAACTGCAGACCCGAAGGGACATTTAAAGCCACAGCAGCTGCATTTTCCCAGAGAAACTTATGTCTTCTTGACACCAGTTGGTTCTCCTGCCAGCTTTTATACACACTGCCAGGTTTTCCCTCTAACTTCTCTGCACACTGAGAAATAAATTGCCAAGTGATAGGTTATAAAGGGACATCCTTGATTTGTATTCTCATTAGGGAATTAGAGAACAAAATATCAATCTTCTTACCTTGAACTGACAGACACAAGTCACACTGTCTCCAATCCTTAAACACTCCCCATCAAATTTACAGGTATTGGTGTCGCAGAGAAAGAGATCATTTTCTCTGTCATCGTAACCTCAAATGTAAAGAGGAAAAAAAAAAGTCAGCTTTGGTCTAGCAAGAGGAACAATACGGGATGATTGCATTTTAATGCACAGCACAGTAACCTTGTTGATGAAATTGATAGAGTCCAGATTTCCTTTTGTCCTTCCCTGTCCTCAGCTTTTCACTTTTCCTCTTGTTTCTCCCTAGGAGTTTCTCTCAGTTCTTATTCCCCACTACCTCACACACTTTTTTCCTATTTCATGGACTTGGTTTCCTCAAAAGTCACCTGGTAATTATGCTATTTCATGGCTCTGGGTTGGAAATGTCATCAGCTTATCCCCATCTGATCACAAATCTGTTGGACAAAAGTCCAAATTGGAATTTCTCCAGCCCATGACACAACAAAGCCCCCAATAATAAAGACAAACAGGCTGTGTGTTTTCTGTGATGGTCTGCCTGATCCCAATGAAGATTGATGACCTCTAAGTTAACAGGAGAACTGCCAGGTTTCCCACGAGCTGCTGAGTGAACCGAGAGCTCTTTGCCATCATATTCTCCAGGAAAAACCAACAGATCTGACAGAAGATTCAGTTCACGAATACAAGCATGAATTTCAGATTTTGCTAGCTGACTTCCCACTCCAACAGCGAGTGGCAAGATTAAACAAAACAGCTATATCAGACTCCAAACCCATTAAGATCTGAATCCATTGATTTTTTTAGAAAACATCCGAGTGCTCTTAACCATATCGCTACATGTTTAAAACGAAGAGCTCACAGCGCAATTGCCCCCGATCTAAGGCGTCATGTGCGATGCACGCAGTCCCCCAAATAACGCTCATCTCCTTGGAAGGCTACTACAGTCTAATTTTCGAATTATTTTACGATCGGAGAAGGACCGGCTGCTGACCTACATAGGAAACCCGTTACAAAGGTCAGCTCGACTTTAAGGAGCAGGCAGCGGGTTCCCGGTGTCGCGGCGCCCGTACCCCGATCCGCTCCCCGCTCGGTGCGCACGGAAACAGCCGCCCGCAGGATGCGCACACGCGGCTCCGTCTCCCCGCGCCGCGCTCCCGCGGCCGCACGCCGAGTGGCCCGTTCCAGAGCAGAGCCGCACTCCGGGGGGGCCGGGGCTCGCTCTCTGCCCGGGGAGCCGCCCGCACCGGCGGAGGGCGCGGCTGCCGCGCCCGGCG
>VZTZ01035171.1:890938-1107882 GCA_013400955.1 Drymodes brunneopygia
GCTGCGGGGATGCGGCAGCCCCGACGGGGCGCGGGCCGGGTAGCGCCGCGCCTCTCCGCGCCTCACCGCGCTCAGACATATGCGCGCACGGCCCCGGGCAGCACCGAGCCGCAGGTGGCAAGCGCGCCCGGGGGCAGGGACATCCGTGACACCCTCCGCGCACACACCCCGCACACGCCCGGGCGCTGCTGAAGTTGCCAACCGCGCGCCCGGTGCCGGTATTTAATCACGCACGGATGCGACGTTAGGAAAATAAAACACCGTCACGACTGTAGGGTCTGGAGCGGGCACGGGACCGGAGAGGTGACGAGGGGGAGAAACGAGCACTGCGGGGAAAGCAGGGAGAAGAGAGAGAGGGAAGATCTTGCCCAGCCTCGGCAGGCAGCGGCCAAGGTCTTCCCGGGCTGCGGCACGATCCCGCCATCCCCGCGACGGAGCCGGAGGAAAATGCACCATCACGCTGGCACGGAGGGCTGCTCTGCCCCCCATACCTCAGGCACGCTGGCGGAGCGCAGCCCCGTAGCAGCATCCCGCCGCCTCCAGCCGGCGATGTGCCACGGGGCTGCGGGAGCCGCCTCCCCCGCTGCGCCCTGCGCTGCGGATCCTCCTCCCTGCCTCCTATCTGGGGCTTCGGTTTTAGGAG
Source organism: Drymodes brunneopygia (assembly GCA_013400955.1). Lineage (NCBI taxonomy): Eukaryota > Metazoa > Chordata > Aves > Passeriformes > Petroicidae > Drymodes > Drymodes brunneopygia. The sequence goes on from VZTZ01035171.1 coordinate 891,582, forward strand.
GCGGTTTGCCAGGACGGTCGGAGGGGACTCCCTTCCTCCCCGGGCGGCGGGAGCATAGCAGCAGTGTCCCCCTCACCCTCCCTCCGCGGTCGGTGTTGGGAGCGCAGCCCCTGCTCCGGCCTCGCCGCAGGGCTCGGGGCGGCCCAACTTCGCCCCCTCCTCCGCGCATCTCCTGGCCCGCCGCCGCTCGGCGCCCGGGCGTAGCGAAGCCGACAGACACCCGCCAGGTAAATCGGACCCCCTGCCCCCGACCGGCGCTTAACGTGCGGCCGTGCTGCCGGCGGGATGGGGCGGCCGGCGGCTTGGGAGACGAGGATGCTTTAGATTGGAGAATAATAAAAAAAAAGAATTGGATCGATTTCTGCAGACGGCAGCAGGGAAGCGCTTTCTGAACACGGGCGCTGGACCCCGCGACCGCCCGTGCCGGTGGGAGCCGCCAGCGGAGCAGCCGGGCCGGGCAGGACCGGGGCGCGGGGAGGATGCCAGGCGTTCGGCAGGCGGGCTGGGCTGGGCTGGCTGGCCCTGCCCCTCCTCCGCCCCCTCCTCCGCCCATGGGGGCAGCTCGGCATCCCCGAGGGCTCCGGCAGCTCACGGGCGAGCCCCGAGAGTGGGCGCTGCAGGCGGGAGTAGGAGCCTGGAGACCCCCAAATGTGGGCGAGGAGACCCTGCTGGAAGTTTGGTGTTCCCGAAAGTATGACCTCCTTTTCGACCCCTAAGTTGAGAATCTACACTAATCCTTATGCCAGTACTGCTGCTTGTTATCCCTTCATACAGGGGCATGGTATGCGGGAGCCAAGGAATACTTCATGCTCAGTTAATTCCCGTCTAGCTTCTCCCTAAGCTCTAATCATGTTTTCTTCGGCCTCCTTTTCCCCCTGTATATCTATGTCTGCTCCCTGCTCTGCCCACCTGCTGCTCTCTGTATTGACCTCTTCTGCCCACCTGTACTCCAGAAGCCTTTGCTACAATTAAAGGGTATCAATTTGCACATTCCAATATGTTCTAAAGCTCTGATGAAGATCCACACAAATCCGTGCCTATGGTTTCCTTTTTACTAATCAAGACCTAAGCAGAAAGAAAATACTAATTTTTACTGCCTGCTAGTGGTTGCACTGAATCTTATCCTTCATCTTCTGTGGGCTTACAGAGCATCTGCCAGCTGAGCACCTGGTGCCAAATCAATTTTTTTCATTCCTTTTATCTCTTTACTTCACTTTTTCATGCCATTCGGTTATTTCATATACTACCACATTCCTTTTATTTCCCCTATCTCCACTTCCTTTTTGTTTGAATTTTTTTCCTTTAAAAATTTTTTTTCCACTTATATTCATTATTGCTTTCTAAAACTCAGCTCTCTGCTTGACAGATCACTGAGGTGCTTAAAAATCAAAAATGTCCTGGCTGGTCAGGTACTAGAGTCACACAGCTTCACCAGGGGAATGTCCTCCTCTCCCTTCCTATCTTTTTAGTCCCCCCTTGTTTCTTCTTCCCACATCCCTGGTAGCTCTGTGTGGCCTCACTTTTCTCCATTCCCCTGGTTGCAATTAGCAAAGCCTGCAGTTTCTAGTCCCTTTTTCTTCTTTTCCTCCACTCTCCTTCCTTCTTCCACCCCAACCTGCCTTCATTTCCTCATGTACAGGCCATAAAGGCACCACTGGCCTCACCTTTAGGCTGGTTTAACCAGACCACACCAGGAATGAAACTGCTAGGTCAGTCTTCTCCAGACGAGCAGCCAGACCCTCTCTGGTGTGTCCCTCCTGCCACAATAACTCAGGCTCCAGATGATCCCATAAGTGTACCCAGCGTTCAGAGAGTACCACTAAATCCAGCAGCAGAGCCTGGCTCTGGCCCGTGCTGTCCCCAGAGCGCTGTAAAGCACCACAGCCACAGTCACAGCCTCAGGCTCTCGGTGCTGACTAACAATTACCCTGCTTTGTTTGCAGCCACTCACACAACAGGCACTGCCTGGGAAGACGAAGAAGCCCCTCTTGTTTGTATTTACTGGTTCTCAGACTTTGGGATATGGAAGTTCCACCAGAGGTCCAGTAATTGCCACAACATGACACCTGAACTGTGAACCTGAAAGTGCCCGAAGGGCAATCTCCTTATGGCACAGTAGGACAGTTTTTGCTCTGACTAGCACTGGTATCTTCCTTAGAAAGATTTTCCTTGTTGATATGAAAACCCTACTTATAAAAACATTTTGTTAAGATAAAAAAAAATACATCTGTCTATTCCAAAAGGGACAGCTAGACCCACAAGCCCCTTTTCTCAATTATGCTCTCTAGCAATTTCTTTTGAATTATAGACACTGAGATACAATCATTTTTTCATGTAGTTCCTAGCTCCAAAGCATTCTGCCCTCTTAATGCGACACTGTGCACACAATCTCTCAGCAACACATTATTCCCAGCTATACTTCAACACTTAGGCTGGTTGACATCTACAGGCTTGTACTCCCTGATGTGCCCATCCCATCTCACCACTGCACAAAAACTGCTACTTGTAAACCATGCAGGCAGTGCTAGGCTGGTGTGAGGTACAAATTGCCACCAGCATCTCCTCACTGGAACACCAAGGTCATGCTACTGAGCCACTGGTGGGGCTCCTTGTGGCTACGTGTTCTTGGAAGAGCCCTTCTAGTACATGATTAGGGCAGGCTACATCTCAAGTATTAAACCCACCTCTTGTAGAGCTTTTCTGGGGCCTGCACAGTTTTGAGATGCTTATGCTACAAGAAACAGCCTGATGAGAGGCTTCAAGGGCAGCTGATAGCGATGCAGATTTATCCAATACATGTGGCCATGCCCTGCGTACCCATGCTTGGAGATCAGCTCCCAGCTGACAAGGTTTGACTGAGGTGTTCCAGGCCCTCAAATGTCTCAAAGCCAGGGCAGGGTGGGTCCTGGCTGTGCACTGCACTCCTTGAGCTGGGCCTGGGCAGCAGCAGCTGGCAGAGGGTGCCTGGGGCCAGATTGCACCTGATGCCAGTCCCACGTAGCCATGTGTGTGAGTAATGCCTTCTGTTGCTGTGCTCGGCCAGCAGACACTGTGCTGGTGAGGAATTACGCAACCTCAGTTATTCACACTTGTATTATATCTTGGCTGTGCTCTTGAGAGGCTGCAGATTCCAGAAAGTTTCCCCGAACTTGGGAGAAGCCAAATGGTACAGATGAGTGTACCAAAACCTCATCGGCAACGCAAGCTCTGGGTACACAGCACCCATTCTCTTTCTTCTCTCTCTGTCCAAAGACTCTGAAGCTAACTTCATGGATCCTTATCTTTAAAACACTTTATGTCCTGTGCCTGATGTCTATACAGGCCCTAGGAAGGTAACCTTGGTCAAGAATATCAGTAAATAAAAAGGTTTTTACAGTGCGGTTAATATTAATGAACAATGTTTTCATTGAATCTGCACTGGAAGGGTGGGCTATCCCACAGCTGCTAAGAACAAATCCCACCAAATGTACAAGGGATATTTGAGTTAGCCTCTTCCCTGTTGCCACCACATCACAGCCTGGTTATGAAACACACGTTTACAGAACTGGAAAAACCTCAACCAAACCCCACTCTGCACAATTCTTGAGAGAATGAGAGCTACATGTGTGTGATCTGCTGCAACCTACCACCACTAGTTGTAGTTCATAAGAAAAAAAAATAAAAAAATCTATTTAACCTACAAGACACTTGCCCAAATGTGGTCCCAGCCCATCCTAAAGACCATGGAGTGTGGGGGTCACCTATTTTCAATGGTAATTCCTCTTGACAAAACGTGGGTTTGATTCAAAAGACCCCACCAGAAAAGGCTTGGAAGCCCAGTTGCCTCTTAAAAGACCCCAGGCAGAAGGAAAGGATGTTACCTATTCCAGCAGAAGACCAGTGAAGGACACACAACCTGTATGCACTTGCTGTGTGTGAAGCTGGAATTTCTCCCCTCAGCGTGGAAGAGCAATGCTTATTTCAGGTCTGTGTATTTTCAGGCCTGCTTTGACCAAAAGTTGGCAAACTTAGCCTAGACACGTGTTTCTGTCAGAAGTTTGTGAATCTCAAGCAGATTTTATGATCATCTATTTTTCATGTGTGCAGGAAAAGCACACATGGCTTCACTCGGATGCACAGGCAGTAGGGAGCTCTTTGCCTACATGCAGTTTTACAGATTTTATACAGCTTTCAGCTAAATCACATATCTCAATGCAAAGTGTGCCACTCTTGGATATCACATGGATTTTTAATGCTCTGAGGGATCCTTTGGGTCTATAAACAACAAGTAGATTACATTCATCTACATCATGACAGACTTATTTTCCCCCCCTTGCTTGTGAGAGAAATATGGCTCTTGTTCTTCCCTGGAACTAGCATGGAATCCAAGCACAATTCATGTACAGTTATGAGAAAACCATGCCATATTTTTCATTGTAATTAACTGCTTCAGAGCAAGACTTCTCATGTATAAAGATGAAGAAAGGCCTCAGCTTTGCCTGAAAGACAACATGCCTTTCAGCAGTGTCTTGCACTTTGAGTTTTGACTGAAACATTCCGCTTCTTTGGTGACCTGTTGTGCCAAAAAATCTGTCTTGTGTTACACTTTGCTTTCAACTGAATTTTCCGGCACATGCCAAGGGACAGAACAAAGTATTGCAATTTATACTGGAACACTATTTTGTGCTGCTCCACACATGAAATTGATGTCAGGAAAAAGTGCACAGAGGGCATGGAAAACGCAAATAAATACCGTGATCCTTTTACCTTCAGTTTTAAATAGATGGATTGAAATGCATGGTTCCTAAAGATTTATGAATCCGTTTATAGTCCATTCTGGAGTTTTAACATTTCATGCAGCTTGTAGGAGGGAGTGTATTATTTATAAAAAGTCATGGTTATTCAACAGTGTTTATTTCTGAAGAGCAACAAAACATCTTCAAGGGAGAAGAAGAAATTCATAACTCTGGTTTACTACCAGGGTTAGCCAACTTAACAGTCTTTTCTCATGATTGATTTACAAAGAACTTTGCTCTTACAAGCACATTTGGAGCACCGGACATTTTGCTGCCAGCAGTAGAAATCACCACCATCTCTCAGGACAGACAGCACTGCAATGGATTCAATGGCTTGACAGCCCTTCAAAGGGTCAGATACAGAAAGAGGTGGTGGTGGTGGGAACTTTACTGCTATGGAGATACTTGAACTCCATTTTTGCAGCCCTTTTCCCAGAACAGTATTGAATGGAAATTCAGAACCAGGGCCTGCAAGGAGAAAACCCACAGCAGCTATTCACAGATACAATTTCTGTGTGACATCAGTTTCTCGGCCATGTGACCAATTTCTTCTCTCTGATGAAATGTAACACCCATTTATTGTTTTCATTTTCTATCTTTGGGCTCCTTTGCCCAAAGAGTTGTGTTTAAGACAAAGGGCCTGAAAGGATTATAATGTAAAAGTAAGCACAGCCTTAGCATACCTTTGGTCTTTCTAGCTACCTTACCTCATTGGAATTGCAGTGATTGCTTTTCTTCCTAGCAGGTAATAAATCAGTTTCAATGAAAAAGAAAATCAACTCAGACATAAACCAGCACTTTCAAATGGTGTTTCTCAGTCAACTTTTAGCTTCACCTTCTATGAAAGTGGAGCTTACAGAAGTTACATGCAGCTCACCTCAACTGACCACACAGTATCCTTCTACCTGGATACAATTCCTGCAAGCCACCAAGGAGAATTCACAGTTTAACTGAACAAATCCCAAGCAGTCTGCCCTATCCCTCCTGTCTCTGCTTGGCAATGCTGTCAACAGAAGCACCTGAACTGTGTCTGTCTGTAGAGCAGAGAGCCCAGCCACAGACAGATGTAGGTCTGCCCATCACAGGAGCCGTTTCTGGCTTGTTTCCAGCAGACCCCTGAGGACAGGTGGATGGGACTGCTCAGGGATGGGACTGCTCTGTGGTTAATAGCTCCTGATAGATTTTATTCTTATGAATTTCCCACAAACCACATGAACATATGGCAGCCAGGAGGACCTGTGGTCATGAGCTTCACGAACTGTGTGAGAAGATAACTTCCCTAAACTTGGCACCTGGTAACACCATTTGATACTCCTACTTCATGCATTATGAAACAATAAACCATCATTTTGTATTCAGCATCTCATGCCAGCCCTTATCTGTAATCCCTGCTCCGTGTCTCCTGATATATTACTAAACCATTCTAACAGATAACATCCTGTCCCTGCTTTCCTTCTGAGCAGGGATGGAGATCTGGCACCTGTGCCCTTACCCATGAGAGGCACCAATGGGCAGTGTCTGACCACTGCATGCACTGCCAGCATGAGTGTCCCTGCCACAGTCCTCAGAGTGTCCCTGCTGTCCCAAGCACATGGCATGGGTACACCCGAAGACACTGTTACCTGTTAAACACCAGGGTTTGGGAACTAAAGGGCACTTGTACACCCCAGGCAAATACTGGGATAAATTCAACTGCTCTGTCATGGTATTGTGCCAAAGGGGTGACCAGAGTGGTGTGGTGAGGCTACTCAGTGAGAGCCTGGTGGACACTCTTCAGCTGGCCTGTCTCAGGTCAGAGACTGAAGGGCCATGGGAGCATTGCCAGTTGTCCTCGGGAATGGAGCATAAATGAAAATTAAGTATAGCAGATAAACCACTAAGGATCTTGAAAGATTTGCATAAGAAGGATTTGCACCTGGATCAGAAGTCAAGATGCATAGAAAGTTTTGCATACACACACACACACACACTCACTCTCATACCCACACACATGCGTGAAACATAATGCTTTAGACATTATGGAATCAGATTCCACATCTGAGAAGGGAGAGGTTTAGAAGAGCTACAGTTTTGTCAAAAATAGTTTGGCACTTTCTATCAGAGGGTCTGAAACGGATGTTTTGGCAATACTGACATTGTAAACAACAGGCTACCAACAGCAAGCAGAGATGGTGTTCTAAGGAACAGGAATATTGCTTCCCATTTAATGTATGGCATCAATGCTTAGGAAGAGTATCTTAGCAAGCTAAACTAATCTCCTACCTGATTTGCAAGCTATCACACATGTATTTAACTTTACCTTAAATGAAACAAAGCAGCAATGTGGTGAAGTATTGCTGAAACCTGAAAACAGTTTGCTCCATGCAATTAAATTTTTATTCAAAATGTCATTGCTTGTGTATGATAGAAACATTTTTTATGATCAGTCAGACAATTTCTAAATAATAGTTACCTTTATTTGAAGGCATATCAACTCAAAACAGTAAAAAATGCAAATGAAGATTCTTCACTAGCTAAAACATTGATGTCAAATTATGTATATAAAGGGTAACTTATTAAAAAAAAAAAAGATTTGTCAAGTACATCAAGTAAAGCTGTGGAATAATACAGAGCTCCTTGCTGCCTTAACCAGAAAGTTTAATAGCTTCCATTTAAAGAAAGGATCTCAATCCCAGGTGGGTGAGGATAGCACTGGCAAAGGCTTTGGCTTCCTCTGCAAATGGCACACACTGCCCAGAATACAGCCTGACCACTTGTTTTTTCTTTACTTCCTAGAACTTACCACAGCTTGGAGCAAGGCAATCACCATTCAGTTCCATGTAGGAGAACCAATTATGAGAAGGTCCCTGCAATCCCGTCCTGCATTAGCCACTGCCTCACTGCAGGCTGCAGGCAGGGCATGGAGCGGTCTGGTGCAAGAAGGACTCCGAGAGATCCCCTGCAGATGATTTATGAGCTTTGACTGCTCTAAGTGGTCCTTATTTCCACCACAGCAGGAGGATGTAAAAGCTGCTGCGTGCCAGCTCTGTAAGTGAGCAGGGTGTGTGGATGTGCAATGTGTTGATAACAGACAAGGTGCCAGTAGATGGCTCTCAAGATATGAGGCCCATGGCTTTCCCAGGGCTGAGGCACCTTCCTGGCTAGGGAGCAAAGCTGCTGCTGCATGCCGGGAACAAAACAGCCACTCAAACTGTACCTCGGGACAGGACAGGGATGGCATGGAGCTGTGGCACCTTCTCCCCACACATGCCGAAAAAGAGCAGAGTTCTTAGCTTTGTTAGTTTTGATGATTCAAGGCAAAAATGCGCTGCTCGCTAAAGCACGCTTGAAATCTCCCTTTAATTCTTTAAGTGAGATTTAAGGGCTGCTTAACTAGGCTGGGAAAAGCTGAGATAATGCTCCTGCAGCACCCCTGTTAGTGTGCAAGGAGAGGTACTGCCAGTCCCAGAGGGGTTATGGAGTTAATAAGTCAGATTTCCTTAACTAAACAGTTGAGCTATGTCTATTTAGAGTTGATTTTCTCAAGCATACATGAACTAACACCCCTAAGGGGAGGGGGTCCAGGAGGGATGCTCACAGTTAGAAATTCTACAGGGGATTGAAATGAATTTTTAGTACTGTGTATCTACAGTAGATAACATTTAATAGAGAAGAGAAGAAGGGAAGAAAAGAGAAAAAAGAGAAGGAGAGGAGAGGAGAGGAGAGGAGAGGAGAGGAGAGGAGAGGACTCTCCATTCTCAGTTTGGACAGTGATTTATATCCCAAGTCTAAATTTTGTGAATTGAGTAAAGATAGCAATAAGAAAAGCAACCAAATTCTTCTAGCTATTTAGTCACTCTTAAAACAAGGAAGAGTGTTTGTACACCACAACTTTATTCAGACAACTGGCCATTTAGCACATAAACTAGAAATTCTGATGGAAATGTTATTAAATTTTTAATTAAATTTGGTTCTATTGTTACTTTAAATGCAGTTTTCCACAAAGCGTGTCCTGAGGCCTTCGCCACTCAGCTGTGATATATTTTCCTGGTCAACAACCCCAGCCGACATATATATTATACTCCTGTTTCTTGGTTCATGTCAGGGACAGCCAGAGTGATTGCTGACTAAATAATTAGCCAAGGGAACACCATCTCTGTATGTTTCTGTACTCATTAGGTTAGCAAGAAAATAAAACTTTCATAATCTCTTTCCCTATAGGTACCTGGCACTTTCCAGGAGCTAAGTAGGGAGAAAATGTAATTGCTAAAACCTCACACTCATTATCAGACTAATGATACCTTTTTCTCTCAATTTTGCCCCATAAAAGCATCTATAGAAGTGAAGGTGTAGAGCTGCTGCTTCCTGTTATAATAGGAAGGAGAAATGCAGGCTTGTAGTATTTCAGCCCCATCAAGCAATAGTGTGAGTATGTAGGATATTACAGGATTATGTAATATGGTAGAATAAAGTAATAAGATAATACAGCATTGTTAGACACAGTGTGCTCAAACCATTCCCAGCCACAAGAAGAATAAGGGGGAGGGCAGGGGGCTTGGAGTGGCAGCACCTGAGCTGCCTTCCTTCTGTGCCCTCCAGAGGAACAACAACACTTCTTAATTTCCAGCTCTGCTCCCAAGTTTGTGTGTTCATGTCTTTCCTCTCGCTTCCTCCTACTCCAATCCAACCACAGGCTGCAGAGGGAATTTAAGGAAGGTAGCTGTGGAAGTTTGGTCAGGTAAGTTAGGTCTGCCACCTGTTTTGCATGAAGAGTGTGTAGTATTTCAGACTATTAAAAAAAAAGAAAAAAGGATGAACTTTCACTGAGAAGTTGGGCTGAGCTGAGCTAGGAACAAACTGCTTTACTTTGGTTTTCTGAACTTGAACTTTTTACAGAAGATGAGTGTCACTCAGTCGGTGATACTTTCCAAAGCCTTGCATGGAACTGTGCTCTCAGGTTTGAGAAGGAACCGTTAAACTCAAACTATGTTACATCACTGAACTTCAGCCTTTCTGGTATTAAAAGGGTTACCAGAACCTATGTGAGTCATGTAAAAAAGCTTCCATTCTTGTACGAGGTCATAATTTCTCTTTTTTCTCCCCAAATTTCTCCCATATGAGGAGGTAGAGGCTGATATTAGCATTGGAAGGAAGTTGGCTGACATTCTGATCCCACGGAAATAAATGTGAGTTAGTTATTTTAGTTAGCCAGGAATTTTTTTCCATCAGCTTTATGACTAATATAGTTAGTCCTTGATTTACATGCTATTATCTCCCTATGAACTTTAGAGAATCTTGCGCTCATTTCTTTTTATTACAGCACTGGAAACTATTAAAGAAAAGCTCACCTTGAAGTGTAGAAGACAAGGTGGTGGTTCTGCAAATACAGACTATCTAATGAATTCATGGCTTCCCCTACAGAACTGTTCTGGTAGTGGTGATGGAAATTTTTTAAGACGAATTTGATAAAATGAATTTCACTTATTATGCTTCTCCTTTTATGGACCTGTGCCCTGAATCAGTCTCCCATTCTGAACATCTGGTGTGCCTTAAAAAGATTCTTCCACATGGAGCCTGGTTCCTGATTTCCTCAGCTATTATTTATTACATCGTTTGGGCTTTAGAAGGGATTGCTGAACCAGTGTGGATAAAAAACAAACTTAATCTAAAACTAATGCAAACTCTACAGCATAGGAGATTTAGAAAAGCCTACTTAGCAGTCGAGTAAAACCTTTTCATTTATCTTGGTACTTCCTGAATCCACCTCTGAACAGATATGGGACCATGAGGGAAAAGAAAACAAGTACTTTCTGAGTGACCAGAAGGCAGAAATTCCTCACTACACTTGAAAACAATTGTCTGAGCAACGTTTCAGGATCAGAGTTTTGAACTCCCTCACATTGCCCGCATCTCAGTTGCCAGGTGGCATCAGGAAGTTTCAGCCCTTGTTTTGAGAACAGTGTATTACCCACAGTTAAGCCAAAGCATCTTTTTCAATTTAAATTATGGCTGCCTTAATAGGCTGCTGCCTGCCATGTTCTTTGATGCTGAAGCAGAATGCTTTCCAACAGTGCACAATCCAATCTGTGGGGCCTGTTAATGCTGCATGCTGGCAAAGCCCCTATTTGGGACATAGAAAGGTGATAAGCACCTTCTAAGCTCTGTCCAAACAGAAAGCTGAAACAATCTGGATTGGATGTGAACACTGCTCACAAAATTCTTTAACATCACGTATCTCCAGAGTCGAGGTTAGTGCCAATGGCTCCAGCAAATGAAGCAAATCCCACATCCAAGGCTTTCAGGAGTGGGAACTGCTGGTAAGCAGCAGTGCTGCTCTCACACCATTTGTTAAATGTGGTGTGCTCAGGAGCTCGGGAACCCAGATGGAGGATTTTTAACCTGTTCTTGTGATGCCTTTTCCTGGTCTTAGGAAATGAAAGTCAGACACGGTTAGAGGGTTGGGGGCAGTTAATTTTGGTATTTTAATAGGATCCCATTGGATGCATCACTTCATCGAGGTGGAATGTGTTGCAATGCCCTCCCGCCCCCCAACTGAGTATACAATTATAGACCTTACACATTAGCATATCTAACAAGGGGGCCCAGTAAGGGGGCTGGGGTGGGCTAACCTCTGATTTACAGAATCTGTCCTACTAGGGGACCTTGAATTCTTAAGATAGTAGAATGTTTGATCTTCTAACTCTACAGTTCTGGGGTGTTTGGTCTCCTGGCCCTACAGGACAGTGGAACTGTGCTAAGTTACCAGACCTAAAGGATTACAAGTATGCATGCTAATACTTGTGGATACACAGAACTGTGTAAAAAGCATGTAAAAGAAAAAGCATCACTTGCAGTAACAGAGACTAACTCTGCTTAGGGCCACATGACGTACTAGGTGTTGTGCAAGAGACTTTCTGGCACTGTTGAGAATTTTCCATAACTCAAGCAGCAAGTTTTAGTTAGAACTATTAGCTTTTTTTTCCAGAGAAGAAGGTTCTCTCTTCTAGTGTAAATAATACTTATTTCAAGCACAGATTATTTGCATATAATACTTGTTTCTTTTCTCTCAGGCTTAACTGTTGTTAAGGGTTTGTGTTGCCGTAACAGCTCATTTTTCTGTAATACTGATGGGGCAGATCAAGTCCAAACCCTCCTACCAGTCATATTCATCTGTTCTAATAAACATAACACATATATATAATTCAGAGAATATAAAATGGCCCAGAAGCTGTGGGGAGTGAGCTCTGGACTGCCTGGTCAGATCTTCTTTACTATTGTTATAAGCACATCTGGGTTATTTGGCTGAATTAAAATCACCTGTTTTCTTGTTTCACCTTCAAGAGCACTTTTTAACCACCTGAGCACCTTGAAATATAGAGAAAATGGTTTCCTAACAGCACCAGTACATCTGCACCACTACCTTTCTACACAGTACCTAAAGACAGCATGCCAGCACTTTATTGCAGGAATTTGTTCTGTGCTGGAGAGCAGCCCCAGTACAGACTTTAAAGACAATGTCTCCCTGCCTCGTTAGCAAGCTGCCCAGGGCAGAGCCGACTGCCCACCACAGCTCCCCCGAGGCACATTTGCTGCTTACAGCTGACCCAAAGAGGTGGGGAAGCCATGGCTGGATCTCAGCTCAGGAGTGCTTCCCAAATCCGTGTTCAAATGTATTTCTGACTTCCCACCAGGGGAGGAATTGAGCGTGTGGCCTGTCCCTCCCCTGTGCCAGCAGGTCCTGCAGCAAGCACGGCGTGAAGGCCACGAGGGCTGGTGCTGGGGTCTGGCTGGGTGCCCAGGGGAAGTGTGAGCCTGAGGAGGAGTGACAGAGCCAAGGCTGCTCATCCAGAGAACCCCTACCCAGAGAGATGGTGCTCCAGAGGCAAACGCTCAACCGCATTCTGCAAATGATACATTTGTTAAAGACCGTCAAATGGCTCAGAAGTGAGATTTCTGGAAAATGTACAAAATGAAAACAAAATTACAGCACTGCTGTAGATAGTGACAAAGCATGAAGATACATCAGCATTAAATAAATAGCCAGCTTGGGGTTCTCGATTGCAATTACCACATACTCTCTGTAATACCTAGGAGACCCATGGCACATTGCAGAATATTGTTAATTACGAAGTAAGTGGAGAAGGAGAGGAAAAACCACTGTGACCAAAATGTATATTGTGTATTGATTTAGAGAACTGTAATTTAAAATTAATAATTTATTATTCCTCTTAACAGGTTACACTGTATTTTTTAAAAAGTAATGAAACCTTTGGAATACAGAGGAAATCACTTCCCGCTCTGTCACTTCATCTATGCTGAAAAATTGGAAGGAGTGGTTTGTCTTCCTCTTGCCCTATTTATAAAATGTACAGTTTGGCAAAGGGTAGATTAGCAAGATTACAGACTTCTCTTTGCTGTTACTTATCATGCAACAGTGGACAGAACAGTAACTGGTGTGTGATGTTAAGAGAGTCTTCCCAGGCAATACCCTTGGGAAGCAATCACAGGAGCCCTTGAAACAGTGACAATCATTGTCCAATCAGTTTCAGCAGTTCTAACCAGCAAAAGTTGCTTGGCTCATTGAATGATAATGAGATTGTCTCTATTGCTCCAAAAGCTGTGTCACTCAGATCAGGACTTCCACAAGAAATAGAACACTGCAAGCTATTAATGAAATCACGGTTGGTTCACATCAAACTAGAGGAACAACCACAACAAAACTAACTTGTCATGAGAAATTATTTAATTCTGCTGCAGCTGCAACCTCTGTTTTGAGTGCATGTGCCCATTTGGGCTAAATAATTTCCTACAACTGCACAGTGAAAACTTAAGGGAAAAAAAAAGCTTCATACAGAGCTTCAAACAAAACCAAGTATTAAGTTCTTATGTGTGCTTTCTTTACAGAGGCATTAATCACTTTCAGTTATTGCTCATTTTTAGTGCAGATAGCTCCTGCTACATCCTCGCGGTTAGAGACGTCAAAAGCTTCACAGCACGGTGAGGAGGTCAGGTCCCAGCCTCCTTTCCAATGAAACAGGGCTTATGGGATTACATTGATTATGAGCATGCAACTCTTTTCTCCCTCATACATTATTTATTTAATTGGCTGCTTTCAACCAAACTAGAGAATCACAGATTTCTCCAAAGCAATTAAATTCCTACAAGTTTCATTGAAGCAGGCAAATAGGAAAAGGACAGAGACCCCAGACATGCTCTGAACTGAGCTCCTTTTTAATAGACACCAAAGGACCTCAAGAAGAGATTCAACTAATGATACCAACTACAAGTAAAATCCATGTGAAACTCTGACCCTTGTCAAGGGTCTTCGGAGACAAATTAGACTCCAGCAGACACAAATGCGGTGCTGCTGAATCTGTGCCAGCTGCCGTCAGCTGCTGCATCCACCTTGCATTTGGCATGGACGCTTGATGTGTTGAAGGCATAGTCCAAAGTTAGGACACTGCCCTAAAACTTGGAGAGGCATTACTGCTCTGCCACACCCTTCTGTGTGAGTATGGATGAGGATTTGTGTGATGGTGCTAAAATGAGGACAATGCCTTTGGTCGCTATAATGAAAAATGCAACAGATGATAAGGCACTCAGAAAATGCAGGGGCACAAAGAAGGAACCTCAAAGACTAAAACAAGATACATAACCCTCGAGAAAATTAGGAAATTACCATACAGGCCTCCCTTTCTCCCACTTATGCATAACTTGTCTTCTAGATTTTATTTTTTACATATCTTTTTTCTTGTATCTTTTTTTTTTTCTGACCACCTACCCTCTGACACCAGTTGGTTCCTTCCAGGTGATCCAGAATATGAAATCAGCCTGGGAAGCACTAGAGGATCAGCTCATAGCTTCAGAATGAGGCTTCAGGAAGACAGTCCAAAGCATGTGAAGAGGCAGCATCCCAGGATAGCTGGGATTTTCAGAGAACTGCTGCTCTGCCTGCAGTTTGATTTACATCCCCCTGTTGATTGCGATGATATATCCCCAGTAACTTTTGTCTTGAGACTTCATTAGAAAATTAGCATCCCAAATGTTATAAATTTGAACAGGTCTCAAATCAAAACCACTAGAAGTAGGAAAAATACATATATATGTGGCAATCACCTATTAAGAGTCACAGACATAGGGAATGGCATCTAATCCACTAATCCCCAACAGCTGGAGAAAAGTCATTATTTGTAGCCAAGCTAAGTCCCAGTGTCCTTTCAGAGCTACACTCACTGTTCATGCACTCATTTTTCAGGGGTGGGATACAACAGCAGAACAGAGGTACCTGTTCTGATGGGGCACACACATTACAAACTTGTCTTCGTAAGTATAGCATACAGGGCTTTTTTTACTTTCCCTCCCAAATAATTAATTTTCCTTTAAGCTCATTTTTTTAAATTGGTGGAAATTTTCTTCTACTTAACATTATCTTTTTCACTTTCTCTTAATTTTTTGCAGTTCTCAAAGCATCTCCCTTTCTGGGGAAATAAAAACAACATCAAAAGCAACAACCATAAAACCAAAACTCCTAAATCTGACCTGTCAAGTGCTAAAGTAAGGTTACTTCTATTAATCTAGATGAAAAGAGAATTAGCCATTTCATATACAGCAGGTACTCCAGGACAAAACCAGAAACTAAGTGGCTTGTCTTTATGTCTAGTCATAGATCATCTTGCTGTTGAGCAGAGGGTGGTGAAAGATAGCAAAGGCACTCCCATACTGCCCGGTCACTTGTCTTCTGTTTAAATGCATCCTTAATGGAGTAACTACCCAGAATCTCATCCCTAAGCAGGTCAACAGAATACAGAGATGGCAAATATCTAAGTGGCTCTTAGAAGAATGTCCCTGGTGTTATCCCTGGGCAACATTGTCTATTACACTGCCAAATTAATGAAAACCAAACTAGCAAAAGGTCTGGGTGATGAAACAAAGTGTATCTCCTAGCTCTAGATGGACCACTGCATGATCATTCCTCTGCTCACAAGGTTTGGTTCCAATTACACCTCTGAATTGCTCATTCCTTGAAGACATCTGGTGTAAATTGCTTTCTGAAAAGTAGCCACATCTTTCACAGAGTTATGCAGATAGAACAGCTGTTGTATATGTGCTCACCCAAAAGCGAGAAGTGGCATTCTGCTTCTTCCCCATCTTGGAACATAAACTCACTTCTTTGCATCTACTGTGTAAGCAGAATTTGATTTTTTTTGTTGTTGTTGGATTTGGGGGTTTTTGCTTTGTTTTGCTCTATTTTGTTGGTTTTGCTCTTTTTTCTCACCCCTTTCCTGCTGGCTCCATTCCTTACACATAAACCTGTGCCTGCAAATTACAATTGCTGTGTTGCTAAGTTCTGGCTGCATACCTAGAAAGCATTTCAAAATCCTGGCTGAGGCTGTGCTGAGGGCTCGGCGTCTGTTTTGGTGGCAGCTGTTTTCTCTGAGTCAGCTGGAAACCAGCTGTTAGTCAGCTACCTTCTCCTTGGTCAGAGGATGCTCACTGGAGGCAATTTCTGGACTTGTGATTTATTTGCAGGAGACTGCTGGACAGATCCCACTTTTCCCACATGCTGGAAGGCCACCTCTGCAAACAGCCGTGCTATTTGGAAAGGTGTGACAACACTCTTGCTTTTGAGAGCTTGATTAATCAATATAATGTGAAATTTGTTCAAAACTGTATGGGTCCAACCTAAATTTCAGTTATCAACAGGAATGTCTGTGCACACTTCACTGAGCTTTGAGTTAGATTGTGCTAAATACGGCATCTCTATTTTCCCAGCAGATGATGGTTGGAAACAAAATTCATCTGTGTGCAGAGAGATCAGAAAAACAGAATCTATACCAAACTCAAGCAATGAATAGACTATCCCTGAGTTAGGTATGTGGTTTGATTCATCTGTCACTTAGACTGGCTTGGTGTCAGTATCTCCTGACCTCAGTCAAATTATTCTGGCTGTCCCCTGAAGAACAGGGACAAAACAAAGTTCCAGTATCTTGACATAGCATAACATGAGTTATTGTGATGGAGCTTTTAATAATATACAAGACACATACAGTAGCCATGTTTGGAGTAAAATAAGGATAGCATTTACTCTGAAATGAAGGGCTGACTTGGATCCTGGCCCTACAATAGTGAATGGCAAAAAACCATCTACAAAACAACTCCACTGATATTTTTTAAACTAAAATTTTAACAGGATTCTTTTTCCTATGAGAGATGTGAAGAGGTATCTTTGCTCACATTATTTTAAGGCCTGTTTAATAAATCCACATGAATTGTCAGTATATTTATCTGATTTGATTTTATATGATGGGAAAAGGGGAAATAAATGTGTTTAACAGAGAAAACCAAGCATGCATCTAAAATGATGAGATTTATCCCAGCATTTGCTGTGATCATTTGATTCTGCATCCCCCCTACCCCCACTCTTGTGTTTCTGTGCCTCTGCTCTTTCTAGATTTTATCTGACTCTGAGACTCAGCTCCTGTCTCTGGAGCAGAGATACCACACCTAGGCTACTGCAGTCTAAGTAATGAAAAATAGCTATTAGGAGGATATTTGTTGCAGGAAGAGAAATTTTTGAAATGTTTTATCTGTATGGTAGCTGCCATAGAGTGCTACACACAACAGAACTGTTTGCCTAGAAATAGCCAAACCCCCATGGACCTTTCAGTTTTCCCCAGTTTCTCGGGGGGTTTTTTTTGGTTTTTTTTAAATCCTCATCAGCCTGATCACAGGAAGCATACACAAATATAATCATACAATAACCTGTCTAAATATTTATAGTACAAAGGGATAAGGAGACATTTTGAACACTTAATTGCAGTAAGAAGCTGAATACAGGAGCCAACACAGGTACCATTCCTCAATCCCCCTTGGTTAAGGAGAGGGACAAATATTAATATAACACAGGGCAAGCAAAACACCTAAAGGAGGCGGATCGGCCCTTCCCCCAGGGCACTGCCAATCAGCAATTCCTGATGAAAGATGTTCAACAGGAAAATATTCCTAAGAGGTTTTACATGGCCTTGTGGACAGGTCTGCCCCTCCCCTGGGCTCAGCTGAGAAATGGGCTGGTGATCACCTGTCCCTGCCCCTCTGCCCTCCCTGGTGTGGCACCTTAAAGCACAGCTCCTGGCAAGGAGATGAGGCAAAGGAGGTGGGAGTGGAAGGGAGAGATTGTTCCTCAGGGAAAAAGATTTTTCCAGTGATAGAAACCCACAGTTACAGATGGGTACATGCTCAGCTCCTGCCTGCTTTCAGAATGATTTCTGCTCTCCAACACCTACTGTTGCTTTTTTTTCTCCACATCATCAGCAAGGATTGACTGTCTGTAACAGGGGTTTATTTTGGAGAAGAAGCAGAAGTTGGAGTCCTTGCAAAGAGCAGCAAAACTACTTCTGTATGAATTGCCACTGTGACCACAGTCTGATACCACACAAGCACAGAACTAATACTGCTCCTGTAAAGGTTACAGGATTTGTCTTGCCTTTGTTGAACTTTAGGCTGCTGTTTCATATTCTAATAGAAATTAAAGAGCTAATTACGTACAATTTAGACTACACATGAGGGACATAGGCTCAGCTTCCAGCTGAGCTGGGAAAATTTTAATTGTTTAGTTAGAAAAGCAATCTATTTGGAGACATGTGAAAGCAACTTCTGATTCTAGGTTAAAAGTCATCAGAGCAAGTTATGATCTTACAACTATTAATTTCCTAATTTAGATCGAGGAATAGCAACTGTAAGGAAAAGGCAGTGACTGTGCAGATTAGATCATTAGACCCACAGTCAGCAGAACTAATGTCCATTAACCTAAGTGGCAGCATTAACACCCTTCTTCCTGGCACGGACCCACTGCCTCCCCCTAATCTGCTTTGCTGGAAGCACACCTGGCTACAACAGAGCGAGGCAATTCCAGGGGAAAAAAAAACCCAACAAACCAGGCAGAAAGGCAGCATCCATGCTAATTTGGCTGTGGGATTTTCCACTGTGATATGGAGTCCACCAGTGATGGGTGTGAGGGGAGTGTGTCCCCTCCTTCCCACCAGACTGACCAGGATGCTAAGGATCCCAAAACCACTTTATTGGGAAATGACTGTGGGAAACTGCAGGGCAAGGAAAAGCATCAGTGTCACCTGCCCCTTCTCTCCTGCCTGGTCAAGTCACCCAAAAACCTGACAGACAGCTTCCAGCAGAGACTGGCTGTGGTGCCACTGGCAACCACATGACATGAAAACCCCAAAGAAAAAAAAAGAAGCAGCAGAGAAAATTCAAAGGCATTCTATTTTGATCATGATGAAAGACTGTCTTCATGTTCCAGCAATGAATGTGAACACACACATTTTAGGGAACTTTTAATAACATTTACTCCTTAGCTATTCTCATTTCCCAAGAGCGAACTTTCTGGCTCTGCCACCATTATTTCTGTACGGTCCGTAGTCAGCGAGGAATGTCATTTCCAAACTGCTAATGTGTAGGATTCAAACAGCATTTATGTGGCTGACAGATTCTGTCTTGCTGTGCAGAAGGGATAAGTAACAAAAACCAACCATAAATTAGAAACTTGCAACAACAGTGAGATTTAACGAGAGCGCATTCACAGAGAGCTGCCGAGGGCAAGTTAAACAAACCAGGATGGATTGCCATCTGTTTTGGGCAGTGTCACTTGGCAAGGGCCTAAGGCCAGAAGGGACTGGTGTTATCTTTGCTGACTAGGTCACCACACCATGCTGCCTAGGACAGGCTCGAGCCATGGACTGAAACAAAATCGTCTCCTTCAACTTCCCCTCATGCCAAAGCACCACAAATGCATAACCCTTGTCAAGTTATCTGCCATATTAATCTGGTGATTTGCTCAGTTGAGTCTCCAGATTTATCTGTTCTCTTTTAATTGTGGCTGTGATTCAGTCATTGCATCCATTTTTGGTGATATCAGTGAAACTGTACCTCATTTATTCAGTAATATGCTCATTTTATTAAAAAGATAAGAAAGCAAATATAAAATGAGAGATATTAATAAACATTGGGCTGACTTAGTACATTAAACCACCACATGAGTACTCATAATTTTGCAAAAATAATCATATCAGTCACTGAATTAATGCAACTAAAGGTCTGGGATCTATTTTCCATGGTCTACACAAATATGTTATAAAACAGAAATACACAGCCTCTGTTTAGAGGCCAAAATATTGGGTAACTGTTTCAACACGAATCACTAAATAGATTGCCTGATATATTGGTGGAAAGTTCAGAAGTTTGGGTCCAAGAACATCATAAACCCTCTACAACAGAATAAAACACACTGCCCCCCTTCAACCCTTACACAGTACTGACTGAACTGCCACTGAGCTTCGCTGCCAGGGTGAAGATCCAGCTGGTGAGAAGGGGCCTGGGCAGGCCTAGAGCAAAGTGCTTTTATGATTCTGCAGCAAACTGCTGGAGGACATGAAGGTAAAGCCCTCTGTGTCCCCTCTGCACCTGAATAACACAGGATCAAGCTGCATTTTAGCTGCAAGTGGGCTGAATCTATGGATTAGAGGTACTGCTCAGACAGGGCAGTGGTCACTCTGGTCCTTCAGCTTCTGTGGTGAGAAAGTAAAGCTGGATCTTTCTGTTTTCTTCCTGAGTTCAGGTGCACAGAATACACTTTGCCTAGAGATTTCCATTTCCCACCCATCACAAAGAGGGCAGAGATACGAAAATCTTCAGGGCTTCAGGATGTTCCATGACTCTGAGGCCATGTTGGAATCTATCAACAGCACTGGGAGTGAGCCCTCTTTGGAGAGGAACTGCTGGAGTTCTTGACAACACTGCTTAGTATGTACTCATGTAGTCCACTGATGTAGAGCTGTCAGGGCAATAAAAATAAGAATATTGCCTTCATTCTTTTCAGTTTCCCTAGCACAAGTGTCATAACACCATATTCCTGCTTCTCTCCTAAATAGCAGCTAAGCTGTTCTATGTGTCAGAGCTTTTGTTTCTTACCAGAGAAAGAAAATTTGTATATTGGGGTGGTTACTTTCAGTCCCTGTTACTACAGAGTAAAGGCACTGCCATGGGAAGGGAATATTGCTACCGGGAATATTCTTTTTTTGGCCTCTTCTGGGCTTTGACATGCAAAAGTGGACATGAGGCCTTTACCAGATCCATATTTTCAAGGGGCATTTGTGTGGCAGCTCAGATCACACAGACACTGAGGTGAGAGGTGACTGTGCACAGGACAGTGAATCCACAGCTAACTCCAGCATGTTTGGAGAGATGTGAGATCTTCATTTAGCTCTTTGTAGATGCAGACAGCAGCCCCTTGACTCAGCTTTAGTGACCTCCAGCTCTAAACCAGCTGTGTCACATTGCCGAAATCCACAAGGCTGACCAAACCCCAAGATCTCAAAAAGCAGAGAATTGAACCCTTGCTGCCTTTTGAGCCTCTTGAGAACATTTAAATTATTTTGCAAACTTTTACTCATATTCAAAAAGAAGTCCAGAGAAATACTGCCTGTAAATAAAAGCAGCTTTTCACATCACCCTTAGTTTCTTGAGCTCTGTCTAGGAAAACACATCCAAATACCAGAAGAGTCTGAAGAAAAGAAAATATAACAAGTCAGAGCCAGCAACACTAGCATTTTAAATGAGAACATGAATTTCTCCAACATATGGGGATAGTCAAAGAAAAGAGAAGGTGAGGACTGTGCTCAGGGCAGACAAGGGCACTGCTGGAAAGGGAGATGGACAAAGAATTTGGCAGAATTCAACTCACTGGCTGCCTCAGCTGAAGCAGATAAAACTTGCCTTTTTCTTAGAGACCTGTTGTTATGGTTTTAAAACTTTCTTTTTTTCCCCCCCCCTCCAGCCTCCTGCCTATCTTTCTGCTGCAGATTTAAAGAAATAGGAGGCACGTGCATTGTGAGATGAACTGGAAAANTGGGTGGGGGGGAAGGCTGGCAAGGGAGCCAGGGAACAGAGAGCCAAGAGCAGGGAAAAGGAAGCAGGAAAACTACCAAGACAGACAGAGTGGAGGAGGCTGGATGAGAATCCAAACAGTCACAGCCAAAACGCAAAGCTGAAGCAGAACACTATATTTAACAGAACTGCTCAATTGAATGCTGCTGGAGAGCTCAAGTTTGGAAGGATCATGGAGTTAGGGAGTAACTTTAGGTTTGGTGCTTCTTCCCTGTTCTGTTTGTGACCTTCACTGCTCACATCCCATTCAAATGTAGGCAGGAACTTCCCCAGACGGCAGCTTTGCACCTGGCATTTCCTGGAGCAGTCGTACGTACCTAATAAACCTTTTCAATTATTATGCCTTGCTTAATTTAACATCATTGTCCTGATGTAAGTGCACACTATGGAGCACATTTAAAAACTACATCAAATTTGGCTTCAATAAGATTGGGGAGCACTGAGGGTTTAGCAGCAATCTAAGCTCACTTTAAGGCACTGCTTGCGGAACCAAGTAGGGTGGAGAAAGATTGTGAAGAAAAGTTAGGACAGCATAGTTATGTGGAATTCCACTACTTTTTCTCACAGTTTCCTGATTTATGATCCTTTTCAACAATTGTAAAATAAGATAAATAATTAATATTTCAACATAGACTGTTAAAACATCAATACATTCCGGTAGAGTTGCATGTAACCTCAGCAAACTACTCCATGTTGCCAGCTTGATCTTTAGATCTGATAGCAAAACAATGATTAAACCTTATTTGATGCCAATATACTGATTGTCCTGCTGGAATTTATATTGTTGAATATGCATGTGCTTGGTCAAGTTAGATCACATATCAGACAATACTAAAAATTTCTGACAGAATTGCACGAGATTGCAGCAAAACCCATCAAAATAAAGCAGCATGATGCAAATACAGCAATTTAAACAAGGGTTCAATAGTTAATACTGTATCCATTCTGTATTTTCAGAGGCTGACAAGGATTAAGCTTGAAGAATTGAAATAATTTATTTCATGGGTCTTTATTCAATCCACACAGCAAAAACCACTGTCCATCGTGGCCTCAAAACCATGACACAGATGAATTGCTTCATTCTGTTTCCACACAAGGAATGAATTGGATCTTGTTTAATTAGGGAGAGATATTTTAAGATGCTATGAGATTGACTGGAATATTTCTGAGACTTTTCTAGTTTGCTGTTAGGACTGAAACAAAACTGTGAATGTAATGGAAACAGAACCTGTTTGTTCCCCGGGAGTTTAGCATTATGGAAATTACTGTGGTTACAGAACAATGTTCCTGTAGGGCTATGGCCTAAGCCAGAGCCCACCGAAGCTGGCACGTTCAGGAGCAGACTCTGACCTGTGTAAACACCAGCACACTGGTGGATGTGCATCACCTTGTCCTGCTTGCTCTGGTGGAGCTGAGCCAGCCACCCCAGCTTGGAATGCATCCTTATCCATCTCAGACAACAGGCTGTGTGCTCAGAGCACGGACCAGCTCCATGGCAGAGGCATAACCAGCACTGTCTGAGACACAGCACAACTGTAATTAACCATTAGCTTCAAGACGTAATTGCACTTAATGCTCTCCTGTGACAGACTGAGGTGGCAAGAGAGACTCCCATACCTGTTTGTCAACTGAAATACCAGAGCTAACAACAGTAGTCTCTAATAAATTCCATCTTGAACTTCAGAATGTGACCAGCTGTCATCTCCTGTGCCTGCCAGGAGACAGGGACAAGCTGAGGAGCCTGAACTCCTACTACTAATTATTGGACAAGGAAGTTGCCATGACACAATTGTTTCTCCCCTTATGTCAGTTTTTAGCAAGGTTTCCAGAATACCAGGATCTGCTTTTCCACATAGTGATAAAGGTCTAGGCTCTTTCTAGACCCTGCAGTAGCCACAACCCTACTGCTGAGCTGCAGGAGACCAACCACGCTGGCACCACACACATTTCAGCATGTGTGCACAAGAGAGAGAGGGTGTGCACAGGGTTCAATTCAGGCTACTTGGTTTCCATCCTGAGACACAAGGAAACGTGACCAGGATGAATTCATCTGTCACTTAATGGAATGACAGACCTCATTTCTTCTTTAAACAGCAAAACAAAACAAAGCCCTCCACTTCATACTGGAAAATACAAAAGGTTTTGATTTTAAAGGTGGGTAAGGCTCCCTTATGTGCAAATTCCACTGGATAGTCAAGAATAAAGCTGTTCTGAAATACCACACAAAACATGATCTTTAGATCTGCTTTGTGTCCACTCTATGAATGAGGGAGGAAGCCAGGCACAGATCTGTGATAATCATCAAACCCCCCCAGACCCACCCAGCACAGTGGCAGTGACATCCTAAAGACTACTGGGGTGCCAAAACATGAGTGCTGTAGAAATAGCAGGAACACATTCTTCAAGGAAGTCTTTCAACTGTGAAACAGCATGCATTTTTTACAATAAAAAAGCATTCATTTAAAGGAAAGATGCAGTTACTTGAGGGTTTGTGATCTGAATATAAACACGGGCAAAAACTAATAGAAGGAGACAATGTCTATGAACTTGTCTGACCTTCTCCCCTCCAAAGAGTACCCTCAGCCCTTGCCTGAACCTCTTCTTGAGCTGTTCTCTGTTCCCAGAATTGAAGGGGCTGCAGCATTTTACCATGTGGTCCCTTTAGCCTCATTTTACCAAGTGAACCCTAATCCAACCATAACCTTAAACATCCTTAGGAAGAGAGCTACCTTTAGCCCTCATGTTAAAAGGATAAAGGGAAGGAGAGCACTGGACAGCTATCACAACAACTCAGCTGAGCTCAGCTCAGCCTGACATGGAGCACAGCCAAAAAGGTGCCTGAGGAGAAAGCTCGGACCAGCACATCCCTAATATTTCTCTTAAGTGGAGGTGTCCAGTGGATCCCTCCCCTTGTTTCCACACTGCAATTTGAATTGCACTGCCTTAAGGGACACAGTCTGAAGGTGGAGGTGTTTATGGAGCACTGACCAGGGAACAGCCCTCCCAGAGGAGGCAGCAGCCTCCAGCAACTGTAGTTTTGGCAAAGTGACTCAAAGAAGTGACAGGAACACCCACAGGTGTGGGATTTCCTGGCAGTTCTCACCACTGGACTGCTGAATTCCCCAGTGCAGAAAACTGGAGCCCCTAAAATGCAAACCCACAGAAAGATGCTCAAGCTGGAGACGACCAACACTTCTTACAAGAGAAGTCAGAAATCACAGACTTCCAGAGGCTGCAGGCTGTGTGCTCCACATGCAGAGGGAGGAAGGGAGAAATGCAGTACCAATAATTTTCCTACTGCTTTTTTTTAGAAGTATCTACACAAGTGCTAGAAAAACTGCTTTCCCCATTCCAGTTAAATAAGACCAGCATTTTCTTCCAGTAATTTCTAGTAGGGTGCACATTTGGTTTCCTGTAAACTATAAATTCAGGCACACAAGCCCCACAAACCAGGATGAGTAGGAATCATCTCAAGATTTATGTGCGTATGACATTTTCAAAAAAATTCCCGCAAATCATTTATATGGCAGGACGTGTGCATGCTGGCTGTGGGCAAGTAATCAGGAAACAACATTTCACATCCCTGGGCTGGCACTTGAGGTGGGGCCTGGAACACAGCTGGGTGGAGAAAAGGGAACTTACACATCTTGTAAATGTAGGAGAGCTCTCCATGTAAGACCAGACAGCGGAGTAATGGGGGAAACAAACCTTGCCCATGGATTTGTTGGGATGTGAGCAAGAGCTGCTGCATCTGAGATTTCTCTCCAGGAAGCTGCCTGGGTCTGTTCAATTATGAGCTATGCCAGAGAGGAAGGAGCATGCTGGACCTACAGCATGTCCTCGCTGTTCTCTTGCTGACATTTCTGCATTCCTGGATCCCCTTACTTGTGGATTCTCTAGTCATTCCTCATTCCTCTCGTACTAACTTGTCACACATCCTTTACAGTGTGTAAGAAAAGAGCAGCTGCTGCTGGAAGTCTCAAACAGACAACTGCTTCAGGATGCTCAGGTACCACCAGGAGAACTGAGATTTGAGGGGAATCCTTTTAGTGCTATCACTTACATTTCACAAGAGCAAGAGCAGTTCGTGACTCTTCCTCCAAGAATACCAAGTTGATTGTGAATTCATGATTCTTGTAGTTTCAGGAAATTGCCATCACCTACTCAAAATCTGCAAAACTTTAAGTGCATTTTTAGTGAGTTGGGGAGAATTAAGCATACTTTTGTGACAAGAGTTATTAAAAGCTTGCTATCAACCCAGTTTTACTCCTAGTGGAAGGAGTCAGAAGCACAAAACCAACCATCAGACCTGCAGTGAGTCTGCTGAGAAAGGAGGAGGAAATATCCCTCCTTTTTCCAGAGCAAGCCAGATTTCAAAATCAACCGGAGTAACACAAATCTCCAGACACTGTGGAAAAACGTAACTGAAAAGCAAGGAATTAGCCCAAACAGAGTGCAAAGGCAGGTTGTGTTTCCTGTACCCAGGGTTGCAAATTCACATTTTCAAACTCAAGCGGCTTTGCACCCACCTCACAACAGCCTAACCAGAAGTGTCAAGGTGGCCACAGTGGCCATGACTTAAACCCAGGGTTTAAAAAAACAAAAATCAACTTCTCCAAGCACAGGGTGTGCCTGATCTCTTTCAAGCTAGGATGAATAATACAGATATGCTTAAATTTGAAATACTCTTCTTGTGAGCTTTATCTTCCAGCAGCAAATTCCTATCCTCTTTCCCCAGCTGAGCCAAGATATTCCTGAATATTTTATAACTAAAAATCTTTATCTCTTTGCCCTCCTATGTAGATTCTCGCACCCTGCAGCCCAGCATGACAAGTTCTTCTCTTTGAAATATTGAGCCACTTTCAGTGGGTCTTGTCAATCCTTTACACCTATTTTAATTGAATATTTCAAAGTGGAAGCAGATCAGAGCACTCTGCCTGGGTGGGCACTGGCTGATGGTGTCAGAGTCTCTCTGCTCACCTCCAGCTGAAGCCATCAGATCCCTCACCTCTCTGGACTGAGGGGATGATGGATGTCACAGCCTAATGGGTGAAAAGTGGCCGTGAGGGAGCTTGACAAAGAGTAGATAAAGCATGCTAAATTTAGAAGCTGTTTGTTTTCAAGAACGGGTTTGAACTTTAACTCACACAGAAATTATGCCTCACAATTCTGCTCTTCCGTGACATCTTTGTTCCTCAGATAGGGCCACGAAATACAACATCACTCCATTATTAATAGCAAGGTTCATTGTATTTTTTTCTCCCTTCCCATCTCCAAGTGTGGATGCCTGGATCATGCAGGCAGATGTAGCACACAGGTCTGCTCTAGGTGCAGTGTAGTAGCTGCATCCAGCCTAAATTCTTTCCGAAGAAAATGAATGGGAGACACTGGAGGCTTGGTCTTATTCACACCAGAGTCAAACCAATGGGTATGTAAGCTTCCATTCTGGTATAATATTTAAATCTTAAATAGAACCTGAACAACTACTAAATGACTATTAAATGTCTCAAGCAGCTTATTCTTCTGGATAAATTAGAAGGCAGCATAAAATAGGATCTCCTGCACTTCACTTACATTTCTTTGCTTAAATGAAAAGCAGCCTTTTTAGAGGGAAGGACTGCAGCAGAAATGGCTGTCTGAACCCAAAACCTCCCACCAGCACATTCTGAATATTGGTGACCATCACCTCCAGTAGCATCAGGCCACAGGTAGAGAACTAAGGGAGGCTGCCACGAGAAAAACTCCTGAAGCTGAGTACAAGCCAAAGGGGAAAAGGAGGACAGTATTTTCTTGAAAGCAAGACAGTTAAGGAAATACTGGCAAGATATTTTGATGTGAGAATTATTTTTGCTTTTTTTTTTCTTTAAATCATCAGTTTGTTTTAGCTGGCAATGATTCTGTGAAATTAATTATTTCTCTGTGTTGTCCCAGGCAGAATCCCCTGCAATTCCTTGATAAACTCCTATCTCATGCTCATGTCTTCATCAATTTAGAGTCTTTACTTCCCATTAGAATTAGTTGTTTACGGTTGACAAATATTATCTGTATTTTCCTTGCTAAAATGATCATGGGGATAAAACTTCCATTTTTACATTCACAAATAAAGCTGAAAAATTATATGGCTTTTGGCATAAACAGGAACATAACAAGATTTCTTTTCAAGTACTTTTCCTCCCTTAAATTCTCTATTGTGGTATTTTGGATCCAATGCCCAAACATTCAGCATAATTAATTAAGCTTTTTATTCTCAAGAGTATTTCAGTGGGATTTGCCAGAAAATGTTTGGGAAATGGCTATGCATTTAATAACGCGTGCATTGGCTACTTTTCCAGCATCAGTAGGAGTGGATAGCCACAAAAAGCATAAAAACTTAGTTACAACTGGGAACTGTGTCCCTGTAAAGTAAACACAGCTTAAAACCATGAGATGAATTTTGCATTTTTCCAAATGATTAATACCATATCAGAGTGAGACCCAGTTACAGGTGAAATTTGCCCAGATTGTGAAGGGTAGAGTGAGCCATTTTGGTCATCAAAAGGTTGGGGCAATGGATGGAAAGGCAAAGAGTAAATGTGTGGTGTAGCTGACTGAGGAAGCTGAGCACTGAGAGAGCAGGCTACCAAGACCAGAAGTGCACTCCAGAAAATGTCCTGTGCTGAAGCAGCCTGCAGCAGGTCTCCACTGTTCACAATTATCTGGGTGCAATCTCTATCTCTATGAACTCTAGCATTCACATTTATATTTGCTTCCTTCTTTCTGTGTTTATTCCATTGCAGAGTCACTGGAAATCAGGTTAATAAAACAGGCTTCAAACCCAAAGAGAAAATGCAAGGTGGCTTCACTCTACGGCCCCCAAACCATTCCTTTTGGTACCCAGGGTAAGTAGGTTAGAGTTTACTCAGGAGTCTGAGTGCTGCACTGTGCCCTGCAACTCAAAAAGCCTTGACTCTTCATCACTATGAGCTGGGTCTGCCTCCAAAAATCTGTTTGCTGTTGTGCTATAGCCTTACTACCTCCAGCAATGTCAGCAGCAATGGAAAAATAATAAATCTGGTCATTCTGCTTACAGGGGTTTCCACTCAATGAGGACGTTTGTGTTAGCAGCCCTTGAGCCCATTTAAGGTTTCATTTGCTGGGCCCCAGCAGAGAAGAAATCAGCACTGCTAATGCAGTACAAGAGCATTGCCTGAGGTTGCTTTGAAAGGAAAACCAAGATGCACACAGCCCTGACCACAACTTTTCCCTCTGTTACTTATAGGGCATGATAAACTAATAATTAAAAATCTGAAATCCATCGAGTACCATATGTGTATTTTCAAACAGCATCACTTTATATAATTCTTTAATCCAATGTGCAGGAAAGCAGCCCAATGAAGGCTGACATATGTTTCTGCAGTAGTAAAGGAGGCATCATATTGAGTTTTGATGCAAGCATATGCAGCCCTCGTAGACTGCAGCCTGACACTGATAATTGTTTTGCCCCATGAGTCTGGAACTGTTGGGATAGACTCCACTAGCAAGACACCCTACAAAATATGGGCCTGACCCAGTGCTTACTGGAGTTAATTGGATTTTTTTCTATGACACTGGCAGAGATGATTTTAAGCCCCTGGAGCAGAAATTGGCTCTCAATTGTCCATTTTCTCTCCTTATTCACAGAAAAGAAATTCTACTGTGCCTTTTCAAAGATGATAGCTGAGTGTTAAATTCATGCTTTGATTTTGCTTAAGGAGAACGAATTTCTTTCAAATAAAATGCCCTTTTTTTTTCTTTTTAACAGAGTTCTGGCACATGTTTTCAGGGTCAAGATCTAATAATAGCCTTTACAAAACCCCCACAGTTGTGACATTCTTTCTTTGGTGCAGCAAACAATGAGACTGTAATGATGATGATAATTGTGTTTATTTTTGATTCTGGACAAATGTCATCCATTCTCCATCCAGTCCCACTGTGAAAAGGCCTGAGCCACGACCTCCAGCAGGATCAGCTGACACAGTTCCACTTGGCCCAAATTTATGACAATCTGCTGAAATATGGCAATCTTCATTTTTTTCCCATGCTTTTCTCACTGCTGAAGAGATCTCCAGTAAGAAACATTACCTTTAATTTATGTTAAAATATTTCAGCTAAAGTTAAGCCAAAATAATGGGTGCTAATGATGCACTTGAGATCCTCCCACTGCAGAGGATACCCTGGTGTCTGTTACAGAGGTTCTTCACCTACTCACTGGAGATTTGCCTTCAAAAAATAAACAGATCTCCTTGCCAGCACCCTCCCCTCCTCTAGCTGTCCTACTGCCCCATTTTAAGGGAAACCATCTGCATTTAGGGTCTAAAGAGGTGATTTTAACTTCTTGTGGAATGTATTTCCCTGTTGCCACTAAGCTCAGGTCACACTGCACGCTGGGGATGAAAGTAAAAGGAAGGATGAGAGTAAGAGGGAGAAAGGGAAATGGGGGAGAGAAAGGAGGGACTTACAGAGCTCTTAAGTATGTGATAGATTTCTTCCAAGTAATTCTGAATTTGTATAAAAAGCCAAACTATTTGAATATCTTTTGATTATAGTTGAATATATTTTGAATAGATAGTTGCACGGGTTTTTTGAATGCTGAGGTAATATGAAAAATAAAGGATTAGCAACTGCCTTGTAAGTGTATTACTTGAAGTTAATATTTGAATCATTTTAAGAATTGTTTTGCAGCTCAGCAGTCCAGCAGAACCTTTCCTTATCACAGCCCTATTCTATGTATGCTTACTTAAGAGAATTGAAGTGATTCTCTTCCTTACCTAATTTCTTGTTTTCCCCTCCTTCTTTCATTAACAGACTTTGATTTAATAGTTTTTGTTGGAGACATAGTTCATCATTGTACCAAAGATGGTAGCATCCAGCAATTTATCTGTCAACCTCTTCTCAACACACCAGCAATTTTTCATAGAAGGGAGGAACTTACTGGAGCAGTGGTCTATTATGGCATATGGACCTATTAGCGTAGCAAATTTATCATTATGCATGACATAAAAGATGCATTACCATCCATTAAGTTCAGGTAGAAGCAAACCATTGGATGCCTACCCCTGGATCTCTCCCACACCACAATATCCTTTCCAGTAATGCCTGTGGGGTCTTTGAGGAGAGTTTCCCTTCTAAATGGTGCCCTACAATTAAACGTGCAGGGCTCTCAAACGCAAGCCAGCTGCAAGGTATTGGCATCAACATTTACTGCTGTGTAATGAGGTGCACCCAGTTAAAAGTGCATAAATTATTACTCGTTTTATATGGACAGGAAGCCTGATTTTGCATTTATCTTCTGCACCACCTTCCACACCCCTCAGATATAAATTGAAAAAAAAAAAGCTCATTATCTTTTCTTTCCCTTTGTGTTTTAACGCAGCAGTGCCAGGAAGAGAGGGGAAATCTGCACAACCCTGTGCTCCTGCAGCAGAGGAAGAGGACCCCCAGGCAAAAAGCCACCATGCCCCAGGAGCACAAAGGGAGCCCCCAGAGCTTTGCTTACAGTCTCAACCCCCCTCTATTTTCAATTAAATGATCTAAATAGCAAAATTACTTTGTGCTGTCACAAACTATGTTGCTTCCCCAAGAGAAGCATGGTTTGATCCAAATTTACACCTGTGGCTGACTAGTTACAGGAAGATAATTTGTCTACTGAGTTTTGCCTGTTTTCATTCTAATAGTGCTCTTTGGCAAATCTAGATGTCTTTTCCTCTCTTTTTCATGCTGTCTCCAAGAAGTAAAGCCCAAGTCAGGATTGGAAAGGTCATTCTTCCTTTTCCTTTCTCTTCTCCTCCACAGTGAGAAATGTTCCAAGATAAACACACCCCTCTACCCATTGTACTCGGCCTGAATTCACCCCATCAAGGTCTGTTGGGGTTTCACATTAAAACTTCAACAAGAACAGGAAGCACGCAGAAGTGAGGAACATTTTCATTTAAAGGGTGATAAAATTCACCACAAATTCTCAAGACTGATCTATAAAGATTGAGAGTTTTCTTCAAGCAGTTTGTACTGTTAGGTCATTTAACAGATGTTGCCACTGCCTTAAAAATGAAAAAAAAAAACAAAACCCAGACCCAAAACAAAACCAAAAACAGCAAGGGAGGAAAAAACCAAAGAAGGGGTAGCAGAGGACTAATTTTACAGGGTGATGAAATTGAGGACACCAAGAACAAGCACTGAAATCTTACAGTATTTGATCAAACTTCTGCATGCCTCCTTCCCTCCTCAGGAAAAAAAAAAGAGGCAATTATACTCCCCATGGATAATGATGGTAAAGTCCCAGGAAGCAGCACATGCAGCAGTGGGGAGTTTTATTTAATTATTTGTTGCATTCAAAGGCAAAAATTATACTTGGATACATTGCTTCAGTGTACTACTGGAGAAAAGGCTTTTAACTGAGCAAGGTAAGAAAGCAAGGAGGGAGAAAGTAACCAATATTATTTAAAACATTGACATTGAAAAAAGATGATGTTTGGTGGACTTTTCCACTTGAACAATCATAGAAAAAAAAAAACACCTTCCAACAATATTAACAATTAAGAATCAATTGTCAATCCCTGAGTCAGTGCAGAAGGGATGCACAGATCAGATGCTCCAAGTGCGGATCCACATCCCACACCTGCAGTGCTGCAGCCTAAGACATCGCAAAGTTTTTTTAGCAGTGATATGGTGTCTTTTAGCTCGAGCAGAGCACACACAGAGGGGAGCCGTGGAGGAGCACGCAGCTGCCCCGGGTGTGTCCCCAATCGGCAAAGGAGGTGCCATGGAGCGATCACTTAGCAGAGAAACACATAACAGCCCTCTCACAGTGTTTGCGCTGTTGGCAACCATTACAAACCAATTATTTCCTTTGGTCTCTTAAAAGGGAGAGGAATACAGGCTTCCTAAGGACTGCCATCACCCCGGAATGGCGTCGCATCAGTGCTTCAAAGGGAGCTGTGCTGAACACGAGCAGGCACTGGCTGACCTACCCTCCCACCACTGAGCGAGCCCACGAGCTACGGCTGCGGGAATGAAAAGTGCTCCCCAGGTGCCTTCCCTTACAAACTGGGGAAAGCAGGAGAAAAGTCTCTGAAATCTCAAAGACCTCAATTCAAATGTGCTTGCGGAAACATCTTTTTATCTACCAAATGCTTTCGGACTCCAATTAAGCAAAGTACAGAAAGGGCTGGGATGGCCCTGGATAACCTTAGCGCAAGATGATGCGTGTGCTCCAAGTGCACAAAAAGCCACATAAGTTATTCAAACCCATATTTTTTTGTCCATTTGCAGTAACAGCTACCAGTGCAAGCTGTGTATCAGTGGGCTGACTTGTCAGTGGTTGAAGCCTGCTATTAGCCAGTGAGTAACGTGGCTTCACGCCCTCAGACCTTGGGAAGGATTGGCTTTTGCTGTGAAATACAGGCATATTGGCAGCATTTTGGATGCATTTTGGAGCATTACTGGAACACTCTGGTACACTTCAAAAGTATAGATTCTTTACATTTTCCCACAGTGGCAGGCCCTGCAGGGAATATTTAGCATTAAGTGTAAATATTTTGTTTCATGGAGGTCAGGCTCTAGATGTCTGTACACAGTTTCTGCTTTTAAGAGCAATACATGCAGATTCCAATAGGCATTGATGTACACTCAGGTTCCAAAGCATTGTCACTCCAGACAACATTTCCAAACATCCTCATCCCAAACAGCATCTCTGCTGGGGAGGACCAAGTTTTAAGCCTGCTGTACCCAACCTCACCTGAATAACACATGGAATAACTAGAGAGCATTTCAGAATAAGAAAAACTGAGCACTAGGATGCCTTGAAATCTGAAACAAATTGAATGAAATGATAATGCGAAAGAATAGCAGAATATAGTTCCTCATTGCACTAACCATGAGACTGAATTTACTGACTTTAGGAGTACAAGTCCCTTAATGGCAGCTACACACAGTTTTACCACCAGGGAGCTCATAAGGAAAATGCTCCTAAAGTCAGACCCTAGTGCACTGAGCTGGTATTGTTCCTCAAAACAATCCATCAAACACAGGTGTACCCTTTATCCTGCATTGCCTACTGCTGTTCTGCCCTCCTCAACTGTTCATTTCCTTCTGTTATGAAAGCTACCAATGCCACCCTGAAGACTCTGTTGGTCTTTTGTGCTTGGCTCCTTCATTCAAGACATTGGATGGAGAGTCACCTCCTATGCAGGGATGGAAAAGGTGCACTCTTGGAGCCAGTGTGGCTGCACAGTCCTGTTGGGGGGCAGCACCCTGGCAGAGAATCCCCTCTCCCTGCATGTGTTCTGCTGAGCTCTGCACACCAGGGAACACAGCCTGGCCCCAGGCACATCTGTTCATACCTGCAAGTCATGAAACTGCAGCACAACAGGGAAGGAGGACTCTGGGACCCTTTCATCCAGTGAACAGGAAAACCCTCCAAAGTTCTGCTGAGTCCCTGGATGCCCATGCCATTCCTTTCCTCCGTATTCCTCTGCCCTTTGTGGGAACAATTTTCATTCCTTGCCCATCTCACTGCTGTGGGATCAGCCTCTTGGGCTATTGTGGCAGGTCTTACCATCCTTCTCCCCAGCTTAGTGCATGCAGGCACTCAGAGGTATGATCGGGGCACTGGGACTTTCAGCTCCACACCTTTGATTAAACTCAACAACCCAGCGAGGTATCCACCTGCAATTTCTAGCACAGCCTGCTCTAAATACGTGAACATACATTTGAGTAAAAATACTCTTCTTTCCCATTCTCCGTTTCATTTTTCAGCTGTATGTTGAGAATGGTGTTGTCATTCAGCAGGGCACATAAGAGGCAGCAGCAGGAAGGCTGGCAAGAGGTGGCCAGGAATCCTAACAGAGGGCACAGTGCAATGATCTCTTAGGCCAGGGGGCTGGGTGCATGTTTGTAGTTAGTGTATTTTACCTCTACTCCTGTGAAGTGTATTAGATGGCAGTCCCTGGTACTTGCTACCAGATTGTGTCTAACCTAAAAGCACTCTGGATTGAAATCTTATTTTAAAAACCCAAACAACAAAATGCTTGAAATTCAACATCATGTACCACTCCAAATAAGAAACCAACACGAGTGCTCTGCACCTCATGGGGAAGGAGGGTCAGAGACTCATCCATTGGTTTAGAGCACTAAATATCAGTCAGAGTTAAGGATTTATGATTAGGTCCATCAGAGTCAGTTTCCACAGGTAGTTTTTTAATTTGTTTGACCAAGAAGAGCCAGCTATAGTAACAAGGATTGCCCCTGTCAGCGCTGCTCAAGGCAGTTAAACATAAGATGTTATCACTGGGGAAGAAAAGCTGGCCCTTTATTTTTATGGAAGGGAGAAGCAGCTTGTTACCATAGCAATGTTGCATTTTCTCCTGTGGGGGCTGCAGTTGAAAGGGGCAAGCAACCTCTAAACTTTAGCAGTGATGACTGTGGGACAAAATGGAGGGCAAAATATTTGCTCTTCTGTTGAAACAACATTTGCAATTTGGAGGGAAAGATGCTTAAACTATCTTCTGTGTGGTTACACCATTGCTTTTACCTTACTCTTGCCAGCATACACCTCATCTTGGTGTTGATTAGATAGAAATTTTAGTGCTGCTCACATCACTTGTCTTCATTACCCACAACGTTAAGTGGACATGGGTGAGAAAATGAACATCTGAAACTTATTACTGTGAACTAATTAGCAGAGGTTTTTACGTTTCTTTAAATATAGATATTTAGAAGCTTCCCTCTGGGAGAAAGGAAAACATTCCCCAGAGTGGGCTTGCATTTTAAGATCTAGAAAGCAGAATGCACTTGTGCACACACGCAGATATTGAACATGCACAGAGAAGTCCTCATCAGCTTCACAGGCATTTAAGCACCAGAAGCACCATCCTTTAGGAAGGCTCAATTGCCCAATTACAAGAGGGAATTTTGCCCAATAAAATGAGGGCAGCATCAGCAAGCATGCTAAGGTAGAATCCTTCCAGCCAGACAGCTACTGTAACTCAGTGCAATGAATTGTACCACAACCATCATCACCAGCACTCAGCTTTCACTGTCTGCTAAACACAAGCAGAAATCAGACAAAAATAGGAGGGTGAGCACCCAGGAGCATTAACTCACAGCTTGCTGCTTGCAAACAGAGAGTAGTACTTAACACTGTCTCCTGGAGCAATGCATTTGAGGCTGCTGTTCATCATGAGGAGGCTCAGTTTGACCAAACTGGGAAAACCCAGAGTATTTTGATAGGGAGTTTGGTGATTCAGAATGCAAGCTGGACAACAACCAGTGATGGAAACAACTGAGGAAGGGAAGAGAGAAGTAAGGATGATACAAGAACGTCTTTCACTATGATCTAAGAAAGAACTTATGCCACAAAGGCTCAGATGTCTTTTAAAGCTTTCTTTTTGAATAAGTATTTAAAATATTATTAATACTTCAACCACTTTCATGGTTCTTATTAAATTTCTAGCTAGAATGAAATCTTGTGACACTGACTTTCACAGCATAGCACACATTTTATGAAAGAATCATGGCCATCCAACCTTCAGTTGCCACTTTCCAGTTTAACTGGATTTAACAGATACTCCTGTGTTCTCTCAATCACTTAAGGAGTGGGGAGTAAAATCCTCAGGCAGCTTTTTTCTTTGCTTCCTCTCTTTACACTCTATCCAAAAGAAATCAAAACTTCCAGATACAAAAAGTTAAGATTTTTTTTTTCTCTTTTTAAAGAAAGCTGGTCCAAGGCAAACAGGATTGCTTGAAATGTTGGTCATGAAAATCTCTTGCATAGAGAATTATCCATCTGCGAGCTTGGAACAGAAACAATGCAGGCTTCATTCTTGGACTCATGTTGGTATTTAATGCTCTCTCCAATATACCATTCATAAAACCCATGGATATAGATGATCCCAGTTATTCTGTTTCTTTCAGCACATCTGTCTTGGAAAGTCTGCTCCCCATCTTTACCAGGGGGTGTGCAGAAGGGCAGTGATTGACCTAGAGCAAGCTGAGGCCCCATGCTCTGATCTGCAGCTATCACACAGAGCAGACAAACAGCCAATTATGCAATTGCTGACAGTGTGTTTGATGATTTTCCATTTCTCTTCATCTCCAAAATGTGTATCCTCAGAAAACAGACAGCACTGTGGGTACAGCATTCCTTCTCATGCCTTTGCAGGCAGTGGGAGCCATGCCACTGATTTCAGCGAGAACAGAGATGGATCCAAAGGCAGAACTGGCTGAGACTAAGCTTCTCCATTTCTGTGGGCCCTCATTTCTAGCTGTTCTTTCATCATTCCCCCTTTTCCACCCTCACTCGCCCTCACTGTTCCTCCTGGAGACAGGGTAACTGAGGTTTGCCTAAAGGATTTAAGCAAGGCTGCTTTAATTGTGATTTTAAACAAGAGACTGTTCTGTTTTTGAAGGAAAATATGCAACTAATAGCTGTTTTTCTTCACCTTCAAGTAAACAGAAGCCGATACATTTCCAACATGCTTCCATTAAGAAAAAAATTATCAGAGAGGGAAATTTTAGGAGGGTGTTTGAATAGCTTCAGGGAAGGACAACCCAGGTCTTAAGGCATTTGCAAGATCATGCTTTTCAGCATGCCCATGACATGAGAAAATAGCCCTAAAGGTGCACAGGGCACCTAAGCAGTACTGGACAAGTTGTTAGCCTTTCTGATGACTTGAGTAAATTTTAGTATGAAGTGACATTATGTTTCTGTGCCTACACCCACTGAAGTTATTTGGTCTTGGGACCATCAGCGATTTACTGAAGGGAACCTGAAGACCACAAGTCACATAGTACTCCTAAAAGGGAGCAGCTGTACTGTCATTATCAGGTATCCCCTTGCCTCTCCATCACTTTCACTGCGTTAGATAACAGCTTATTTAAGAATGTCACACTGTGCACCAATTAATCTGAAACAAAGGAAGATGGCATTGAAATCAAGTTGGCAGAAAATTTAATTTCTCCACTTTCCTTGGAGCCTAAAATAAATGGGTTGTATGACAGACATGGAAGGATAAATGGGAGATGGGAACAAGGCATTGGTAGCATTCTTTGATCCACTTTTGAAAAGACAGTTTTGCCACACGCCTGATGCAGGAAGACAGAGATAAAGGACATTCTCACAAATAAAGTCCTGGAGGCTATTCCATTGCCCTCCCACACAGTACACCTGCTTTTCATCATATATCCCATCAGATAGTTCTCATTTCTTAGACTGTTTTGCATTTCCATATGTCTTCAGAATAATTTTCTACTACTTAAAAAACAAATAACAGCCGTAACAAAGCCATCAAGAGTTTTGCTGTTTGTCATGCCATATTCTTCACATGCACAAAGACTCAAACCCCTTCTCCTCCCCTTAAAGCACAGTAGATTAATTTAGTTTGCCTCCATATCTGCAGAACAGCATTGCTATGACGAAAATTTAAATGTCAGGAAGAATTCAGTACTGTATTAGAAAATGAGACATCTGCTATGGTAGGCTCTGGCAAGGAGTGATGTTCTCTAATTGAAATGCCCAACCTCTAGTGGGTTTCCACTCAATAAACATCCTCATTGTTGGTGAAATTGTTACAGACAGAAGCTTCCAAGTTAGAGAAGCCAGCAATAAGCCTTGCTTCTCTACACAGAGAAAAAATCTGTCCCTCATACATATAAGTTCATAGGACGAGGACAATGAGGGAGACAAGCAAAGACAACCGTATTTATTCAGAGAGAATGGATGAACCTCATTTATCTCCTGAAAACTATTTCCATTTTCAATGTTGGCTGAGTGGTTAGATCAGAAGTGTGCTGTAGCATCTGGTTTGCAGTTATGCACAGCTACTTGAGCTTTATAATTCTGTTTCCCTCATCAAGACTATAGTACCTTTTGGTTGCAAATCTAATCCTCAGCAATAATGTTCTTGAGTGACCTAAAATCTAAAATACAGTTTTTCCTCTAAAATACTGATTCATAAATGTTACATTTGATATGTTATTAGTGGGAAAGTCTACTGCTGGTTTCACTGAAGTATGTAAACAAATTTGTATTTTTTTCTTTTCTATATTATACTTTGTTATTTCTGATTTTAAAAAGTGTTACCTGTCCTATTCTTCCCTTTACAATAAATGCAGTGTCATGCCAAATGAAGTCTTATTTAAGAATGATGTGGAGTCATAGAAAACTAAAATCAGAGAAAAGTTGACTCTCTCATCCAGCAGCAAACACACACGAGCTGTAGCACATCACAAGTGAAGCAAGCTGCATTGTACAAAAAAGCAAAAAAAAAAAAACAACAACCAGGCAACATGGGAATGGCACAAAGAATCCACTGAAGTAGGAGACAAAGCTACAGAGCTGCTCCATGTACACAAAGGTTTGCAGTAGCACAATTCACAGGTGAAACAAAAAGCGTGTTGGGATGCAGCAGCTCAGAGATGAGAGTGGCGAGCGCCCAGGGCTAATCCCAAAAGTGAGGTCGCAGATGGAGGATGAGCAAAGCTCTTGCTCTTTGACAGAGATCACGTAACTGTTTCCAATGAAATAGAATAAACCTTACCCGACATCAAAAGCTTAGTTCTGATCAAAACTCACCCATGAAAGGAGGCAACAGCAGAGGAACAAGTTATTCTCCATATGAGCTTTAGAAAGGGAGATGAACCAATAGGGGAAAGTCAGTTTACATAAAAATGCAGTTTTACTACTCTACTTAAAAAGACCAGCAGCAGAATTGGATCATACTTTGTCATCACTGACACTTCAAATATCCTTTTATTTCTTTGTAATCTCTTTCCCAATCATGTTTGCCTGATGCAGACAGACAAGAAGGGAAATTCTCTCCTGCATTCTGAGTACTTAAAGACCCGCTTCCCTTAAAAGAGAGGAAGTGCTTTTTGAGAACAAGCTGAGAGATACAGATCTCAGATTAGAGAACCTATTTGTTACTCTGATATAAACTTGTTTCTCAGTGGTTTTATGCTGTTAATATCACCTTCTGTTCAGTTTAATGATCTTTTTATTCACTCAGTTATTTTGTTTTACTACTTATTTTGCACTTAATCACTTATCGTTTTATGATTAGCAATATTACTACAAGAATGCTTCAGGTTTCTACAGCTCTGTTAACTTTGGAACATTTTTAAAACCCCCATGAACACCTACCCTGTCTGACCCAGATTTTTGCTGATGAAACTACTAAGATACAAAAGAGTAGAAAAGGAAAAAAAAAATAAAATTTGAGTTTCTTGCTATGAGCACTGCAATTACCACAGAATTCTTCCCACTTCATTGTCTTGTCTTGCATTGTCTTGTCTTGCAGTGTCTACGAATACATTTAATTTACAATCATGTTCTGGTTGAGGGTAGCAGCTTAGGACTTACAATAGAAGAAAAAAAAGCTCAGAAATACTTTTAGCTGAAGTTGTTTCACATAGAAGTCCACAAGCATTTCACAGCATTTTTTCAGATGTTACATTTTAGTGGCCAGATATGTCCTTCTGATTTAACTTAAGGGAAGATACACGAGGTGACAGTAATGCTCCCAACACGCTGCCTGTACAAAAGACCCTGTTAAGCAATTGCCCATCACTGAGGAAGCTTTGACAAGGTGAGTGCCCCTCCACAACCTTAAACAGCACAGAGCTTTGAGTCTGAAATCCCTTCTATTTTGCAAAATCCTTTTACAATCCACGGCAAATGCTCAAATTCAGAAAGAGAAGCAGCACATTGATATAAATTATCAAGTACTGAAAACAGTGTATTTTAGAGCATGAACAAAGATGTTGAACTGAGGGGGCACAGAGAATTTTAGCATTTCCCAACAAATTAGACCTTAACTTGGTCAACTTGAGTTCTTCAAACATCACCTTTTAAATTACGGTCAGTATGAAACCACACTGGGCATGGAGACCCTCAAAGCTGTCACATCCCATGATCTGCAGGCAGTAATAAGAAATGTAAGTTACTGATGCATTCACAAATCCAAAGAGCAAAGTTCAGGCTTCAGACCAACTATTTCCTGGCCTTCATAAATTCTTCATTTAAGGATAAGCTTGGTCTTCTGGTTATTTTGCAGTTAATATCTTGGTCTTACCAAGCTACCATTAGAAAATGGGGTAAAACTTCTTTTAACTTCATGGTATCCACAAAGGGCCATAACTTGAGACTTAGGAGACCATCTACTTCTGCCTCTATTGTTTGTCTTTAAGTAAAGCAAGCCCTGCAAGAAACTTATAAATTGGTCCCATCAAATCCAGACTTAAAGGTTTTCTACCTTCCTGTGCTTCCTTCCTATTGCAACCTAAACTCAGCAATTCTCCTTTCACGTTGGTCTCTGCTCCACAGCTATGACTGTTGGCACTTAGTAAGTTGTTGTGCCTGGAATGTAGGATTCTCCCAACAGTTTCCTCTTTCAAGGTCTCCCAAGTTATCTACTAGAGCTTCACTGGATTTGATTTCTAAGGAAACCATGGTTTTTGCTTATATTCTATAAACATATTCATGTTTTTGCAGTGCTCCAATTTATCACCCTTAAATAACTTCATATAAATGTATAGCGAGGTACATAGCAATTATTTTAACATATGGACACACACAGAGGAGAACAGGCATAAAGGGATGGTTAAAATAAGAGGTGTCCTTGGAGGTGAGAACTGTAGGATCTAGACAACATGAATATAAAATGTAAGCACAGGGATAATAGAAAAAAATATCAAGACCTACAGAGACATCTTGGTAAATGTCAGTGCAGAATTTGACCTTTTGGTATCTATCATACATTCACCTGTCTTTGTTTGGGACTGGTATCTCCAGTGTCATTTTGCATTGTCTTGCAAATCCTCTGATGCCTGTTCAGAAATGTTGTACAGGGAGGATCCAAGAAATAAGACAGACAACTTCAGCAACTACAGGGACAAAAGTTGCATCTTCACATCTCAGAACCTAAAAATTGCTGTCCATCTGCATCTAAGGTGTTGTGTGAGCATTAGCCACAATTATATTTCATGCTTTTGAACATGGGGATCCACATTGTTTGGATTCAGGTGGAAAGGAATGCACTTACTTAACCATGGTACCTGTAAACTTTCATTTTCTTCATCTGACTTCATTGCCTGAACTGACTTTTTTTGGCAAAACCAGGTTGCTGTCAGCTACTCAAAAAATGCCCTTTTTTAGATTTTTTTTGTAAACTAGCAGTACACTGATAGTGTTCCTGGGGCAAGCTTGGGCACTGAACCCTGTCCCTGGCCTCTATCCTCTGTCACCCTGCCCATTGAAACCACAACCTACAGACACCAGTGAGGGCTCAGCATGGAAAGGGATGCTTTAGCCTTGCAACTGTCTTGGCTTTTCACCTGGTAACTGGAGGAAGAGGATTTGGGAAGAAGATTAA
The DNA here is from genome assembly GCA_013400955.1 of Drymodes brunneopygia. Lineage (NCBI taxonomy): Eukaryota > Metazoa > Chordata > Aves > Passeriformes > Petroicidae > Drymodes > Drymodes brunneopygia. The sequence goes on from VZTZ01035171.1 coordinate 933,676, forward strand.
AAGTGAAGTTATTCTATTAACAAAAATGGGACCCAGAGGAGCTGCCTGTGCCCTGATATTATTGTGACAGAGTGCTGAAACACTGGAGTCACCAAAATCCAGCCAGATTTTGTACAGTCCCCTTGACAGAGCAGATGCTGTTCAGACAAGCACTCAGATGGCACCAGGTTCTCACCCCAAATTACCAAGCTTATCCCATCAAATGGGGGTTGAGGCCCACATCCAAGGCATGGATTTGGGACCACGTGACAATTCCAGTGTGCATTCCAGAGAGCTCAGAGTCTCTGCAAGGCACCAGAGCTGCAGTCCAGCTGTGTTTCTGGATTGAAAGGATTTTGTCATCCTGTTTTTTGCTTTGGCACTGAGTTTTATAGGGGCATACTGAACTGTATAACAAACCATCACTGACCGGTAGATGTTTCATAAAGCAGATTTTTTTAAAAATTATGAGTTATTAAAATCTCCTCCCCTGCTTTTTTAATTAAGAGAAAAGAGCATGACCTTCTGACACGGATTAATAGAACAGCATTCACAAAGGCACTTGATTACCCCATCTGCAAGCAGTTCTTACATAAACAGAAGGGTAACATTTCCAGAGCAGCCCAAATCCGTTCTCCACATGGATATAAAAATACATTCCTTTTGTTTTCTGTCCAAGGGAGTGGAGAGAGGCCTGAAGGAGACAGAAGCTGCTGCAGATATGATCACCTGAAGTTAATCTTGTCTCCAATGAGCGAGTTGCTTGATCAGTGCTCTAAGTGCTGTGTTACTGATGCTGAAAGAGGCAGTGCTCCTGGAAACCAAGCAGGTGCTGTAGCACTTCACTGAGACAGGGCCCCTGCATCCTCTGCAAGGTGTGGGTTTAGTTTTTGGGGGGTTGGTTGGCTTTTGTTTGCTTTTGCTTTTTTTTTTTTTTTTCACTTCCCGCCTCCAAAACAAGATATTCCTCCTATAAGGTCTGTGTGTGGAAAGTGGAAGTCTTTTCTCTTTTTGAAACATCTGTCATTCAGATCAATATTTGCAATTTGAATTTTTCATTTAGTTAACATCAAACAACAAGGAGATGCCTAGAAAAGTTACTGGTTATAAATTAGAGCACCCCAATAGCAAAACCACTGCAATATTGAAAACCCAGTAATAAATTTATTTCCTTCCATTTTAACAAATCCCAGGATTTTCATTTTGAAAATAACCTTATAAGAAAATGAATGCAAACCTCCCATAAAATTCCAAAGGATAGCAGACACGAGAAATATGGAGGGAAAGCAGCACTGAGCAGACAGCATGGTTTGTCTTGTTCAGTCTGCCCAACACCTGCAGCCCTTACTCCTTTCTGGTTTCCACTAACCTTGCTCAGTTTAGTTTCTTTGCTCAATTTTCCCTTTCTCTGCAGCCTGGATGTGTTTTACCCTACCTCAACAGATGACTTCCACAGGCTGTGCCTTAAACCCCGTGCCTGGCTGGCAGTGTCACTCCCTTTCCCCTTAGGATTAAAACTATTGATTTATCTGCTACTGAAAGCCTGTAAAAAAGAAATGTGCTTCATTCAAACACCCTGAAAAAAACAGATCTGAATACCCATCTATTGAGGAATCTGAGGAAAGAGTAGGGGGAGATGATCAAACATGCCAGCCACTTTTTTGGCAGTTAATAAATTTGCTTAGCTGCGGTGCACCTTGCTGCAAGAGAAGCACATTTTGACTGAGAGCTTCTCCTTGCTGCAGCAATCCAACTACAATCCCTAGATTACCTGACAGCAGGCACCCCTGGCATGCACTGCTCAATACACGTGTGCAAGGAGTGTTTTCTTGCTGAGCTAACTGGGGATAAATTCCTGCTGTCCACATCCCCCTCTAACAGCTGCCCTTCATTCAGAGCTCCTAGGCCTGGCTGTTTGAGAGCTCTGCTCATGGCACACTGACACCAATCCTCCACCCCCCAGAAAGTTCTCTCAGGTGCTTGGCTTATATTACTTGGAGATAAGCAACCAATTCAGAGAAAGTAAAGTGCCTACAAATATATTTTGGTTATTTTTCAACTTGTGGAAAAACAAGTGGGATGTATCCAGTCTTCAAAACTCTTCAAATTTAGACATTCCCCCCTCTCCAGAGGGATGAAGAGCTCACTGTGTACATTCTGCATCCTCATACCAACAGCTGGATTGAAAACTACTAGTGGTCACCTATCACTTGACACAATTTTACATTATTTTATGGGAAACAAGTGATATGTTATGGTAAATAAAAGTTGAATATACAAATATTGTGGGCCAGATCCTTCCCTGCTTGTATATTTACCTTCCTCTAAGACTTTGGTAAGGCACCTCCTATCCTGTTTGCTACCTTTCCATTACAGCTTTGCACACACCTGTCTGAAGGACTAAGGATGTTTGATTAAATTTCCCCATTAAGTAACTTCTGCTTGAAAAAATATTAACTCTATGAATTTCCTTCCTGTTTCAGACCACATCTCCTCTGTTCCTACACACAGGGATCATGTTTGGTTACTGATTTCCAAAACCAGTGTGGTGCTGCATCCTCCCAAATGACATACCTTAGATGTGGTTCTATAAAAACAGTTTTCTGAGGCTATAAATGGCAACACAGAAGAAGCCCCAGTAAGTAATTTTGGGAATTCAAGCCTATACTTTAGTCAAAGTATGAATTGTCCAGGCAAACATGTGGAAGAGATGATTCCTCCCTATGTGCAAAGACTTTCCTGCTTCTTCAAAACCAGTTGGTTTGGCCACTGTCACTCTCCTGGGCCACCCAAGCCAAGGTGTGCTTGGTTTGCACTCATGGCCTCCACTGCCAACATCTTTTTTCTACACCAGTTTTGGAGCTCCAAGAGGAATGACAAGACTCAGGCTGGCAGAGATTTCCTGATGGTAATTGGTCAAACAGAATGAGCAAATTCTTGGTTCCAGATACCCAGCCTTCCCCCAGGCTCAGAGACACTCTCTGTCAGAAGGGGCATTTCAGAGTGTTTTGCACAGATCAGAGCCCTTGCTTCCCTGACTCTCTCTGATTTCTCCCCTCTGTCCCTCCCTTCCCTGTGCTGCAAGGCAGAGAAAAGCATCAGTCTCTAGGACAGCTCAGGAGCTAACAGTAGCCCCATTCTTGCCTTTCTGGCAAGGAAGGAGGGTTAGGTGCTTCAACAACATGTCATGCATGGGGAGTGGGAGGGGGGAAGGGATGAAAGAAGGCAGCAGTTTCTGACAATATGTGCCATTTGGGTGCCTGCCTAACACTAATTTCAAGATAAAATAATAAAAATTTACCACTAACACAATTTATTATCTATTTGCATTTCAGGATCCTAAAAATAGAGCAGACAAATCACAACACATGATGTCCCCAGTGATTTCTATTCCCTAATTGCACAGATAACGTGCTTGATTAGTGCTGTGCTTTGTGCAACAGGACTAGCTGGAACACAGTGAGTCTATTTACTTCAGAAGTGCTCTGGATATGATTAGCAGGAGTGCATAAATGTACATTAGTGCATATTAATGCAGCAACTAATCTACAGTGTGGACAGGAACAATACATATTGTATTTTTCCACCCAGTGTGTTTCTATTTGAAAATCCCTTCCACAACAAGTGCCTCTGAGGTACTTACTTTAATTTTCCTGTTGCAATTTGTAATTACCTTAGATTGATATGTCTGTTTTTCTAAATAAATTGCTTTACTGGCAAAAATATGCCCTGTTTGTAAGCAGATTATATCTAGTGCCACACAGCACACTTAACTTCTTTCTCATTGGGAGAGGAGGGTTTGAACTCCTTGCTGCGAGGAGTTTTTCTTGTTTTGTTTTTAAATACATCAAGGACATTTTCTGTCCAGAAACAAAGCTGCCCTGTAAATTATGATGATGGTTCTGACATCCATCTTCTAACTAAGGATATTTGCATTTTTGGGACTTCCACTGTGCTCTCTGCTGCAGTGAGAAGTAGCTTTTGTACACAAAAACTGGCACCAGAAGAAAGAGATGGTTTATAACTCTGCTGTCAAATGATGCATTTGTTGTGACCTTTTCTATGACATACATGCTGATTACTCACCATGACAAATATTTACCATGTAATATAAGAAATACAAGAAATAATATTTCTGATACAATGGGAAAGTCATTGAATACCAGAAAATGGAGAGTAAGTTCAACCCTTTTGTCTGTGGTGCCTTCAGGCCCCTGCACAGCACTGCAGCTGAACTACAATCTACAGGATACCCACCACCATTTGGCAGGAGAGGGGCAGCCTTCAGCAGGACAGATGAATTCATGTTCCTGAGCCACAGACAACATGAGTCTTTAAAGAGGGATGAAAATTAAACCTCACCCCAGGACCTCATTTTCAGAATTTGCAGAGATAGACCGATTTCACTTTACACTTGAAAGTCCACCACTCCCCTCAAGCCTTTGGAGATCATGTCCTCTTCCCCAAGTTCCTTTCACCATTATCCATTTTCAATAGAAGAGTCAATGATTGTTTATAGTTATTCATCTTTCTCATGTAGGTCTCTGTAAGTGTTTCCATGTTTCTCCTGCTGACCAGAGAGCTCTTGGCTATGCTATGGTGACATTCAGTGATTGACAGTTAGCACTGGCATCCCTTACAATAGAATTTTCAGTGTAAACATACAGGGGTTGAACAATCTTCTGTTTAAAAAGCAAAAAAGATTACTTAAACCCCCAAATATAAATTCACAAGAAAAGGACAACATGTAGTTAGCAGCTCCTGACTGTACAAACTGGACAGGCAAGTTTATCTCAGAAGGAACGTGCTTACCCTCCTTACACTGACATCACTGAATATCCTGGGTTGGAAGGGACTCAGCTAAGATCAAAGCCCAGCTCCTTGTTCTGCACAGAACAGCTCCAAAAATCCATCACGTGCCCAGGAATGTTGTTGAAATGCCCTGTGAGCTCTGGCAGGGCTGGGACCCTGAGCACTTCCTTGGGGAGCCTGTTCCAGTGCCCAGCCCTCTGGGTGAAGAACCTCTTCCAAATACCCAGCCTAAACCTCTCCTGACACAACTCCAGGCCATTCCCTCGGGTCCTGTAGCTGTTCACACAAAGAAGAGCTCAGTGCCTGCCCCTCTGCTTTCCCCTGTGAGGAAGCTGGAGACTGGGATGAGGTCTCCCCTCAGTTGTAGCAAGCACACAGTTACTAAAACCACTGCGTTCCTCCTGATCTGGCTTCAGTGAGACATGCTGTCCTGTAAATTCTCAGATATTTGCTCCTTGCCTCTTGCTAACCAAGTTTCACTGCTGGCAGCAAAGACATGGTGCCCAGATTTCAGAAGATGTGGAGCATGGCAGATTCCTGTTCTGCTGGGTACCTGACCATGTCAATCTGCAGCCTTGCCAACGCCCAGCTGAGCAATTTCGTGAGAGTAAATGCCAGTCCCAGATCACCAGAAGGGGATTGATCACAAACACTGTGTCATGTCCATCGTGTGTCATGGTGCCAAGGCAATAGGGGAGAGGATGGGCAAGAGAGCTGAGAGGAAGGAGGGCCCTGCAGAATGGGATTGTCTTTAGAACAGTGCAGCTGGCCATGCTGGTGCTTTGGAGGCTGTGACGCTGCAGGCGAGCCCAGAGATCAGCACAAAGAGCAGGCTGGGAAAGGAAACACTCAGCACTCTGTTTAACTGTAACCTGGCACAAATGTCTCACCCTCTGCCTTCAGAACTGGGTAGTTAGATTAGAGACCAGCAAATTGCATAGATTTTCTGATGGGATGCTACTCCGCAGTATCTATCATTTAGTTTTCAATTTCTTTCCAAGAGTTATGGGTCAATGGCTAGAGTCAAATATAACCACTTCCTCATGCTTATAGTAATTACTAACTCCCACTTTATCACAGTGCCTTTTATCTGAAGTATCCCAAAGCATTTCACAAATTCAGCAACACATCAACGTTGGACCTGATCCAAAGCGCATTAGGGTTAATGAAGTTAATATACAATGTATTATATGCATGTAAACATTTCATAAATTGCTTGCAATAGCATAATTACAGTTGAGGCCATCCAAACAGCCTTAACTCTGCCCTATAGTGATGGAAACAATAAAAAAGAACAACTGGATGAGTCTTCCAAAGACAAGCTGTATTTTTTTTGTAGCTAATTCAAACTAAGACCATAGTCAAATACTTAAATAATAATTAAAGTGCACTATTGGCAAAGGACTGTGTTTAGGTTATGTGTGCCTCTCAGCTGTACGTTCTCATTCTTGAGATTTTTACAGTTCGACTATCAGGCTGAATTTCCTAGATTGAATGCAATTTATCAGATAAACTTTGAAAGAAATTATTAGGGTAGAAGAGATGACAAACACTCATTCAATTTTAACACTGTATTTATCTAACTAGTGATCAAAATGAGCCTAGGCACATCAGTATGCCATCTTGACACCTTCCAGAACACTTGCTAACACATACTGCCCCAGGGAGTCTTTAAATTGGAGATGTAGTAGGAAAAATATGATTGCTTCACACCTTTTTTAATGCTCTTTCCTTAAGTAGCCCACAGTTTGAAATAAGACACAAGTTGGATGGACACTTCACCAAGCCTAGTGCAGCAGCTGTGCTGGGAATCACATGTTTTAAAACAAAGACTTCGAGCTTTACACTAAGACTTTTAAAGTGTGAAAGCCTACAGATCCATTTCAGCCATCCTTATGACTTCATATGTCCTAACAAAGGCCCACATTGAAATACCTCACATCTACCCTACAGCTGGGCTGGTGTTTTAAATATGAACATGGGTATTTTAAAGCTGCTATAAATAGTAATTGCAATTTGAAGCCTGAATAGCTTGAAGTCCATCATTATGATCAGTTATCTGCAATTTGGAATTTGCCTCCCTGTCTCTTAGTGACATTGCTGGACTTTGGCTGAGTAAACGACCTACCAAGTATCATCCAGTGTGGACTTGTGTTTTCCTCAGCATTAGAAGGAAGAGGAGATTGAGGAGAACTAAAAGAGCTGAGGGATAAATGACATTTAATAAACCAAAGCACTCCCTTAATTCTGCTCTGAGAGACAAAGGGATAGCACTTCAAAGCACTGTGTTATGATCAGTGCAGGAATCATTCCCCACACTCAGCATCTGCTCCTAAAGAGCTTCCACTAGAACAACACAATTCCCATCCTTCTTCCCAGTAATTCACTTGGAGTGTGCCTCAATCCACATGGGAGGGATTACAGGGAAATTGCAGTGCTTGTGAGGTGTGTTGGGCTGGCAGCCTCAGACGCCCATGCAGACTATTCAGCAGAGACTCAAAACAGGTATAAAACAATGCAAGCAGATGTCATTTCCTCTACAGAAAGAGCTCAGCTCTGGTAAAGCTTTCCTTCTGCCTTGGATCAGGCTCCCCAGGGACAGCACAGCTTTTCTGCCAACTGAAGCACAAACTGATGCTGTCTAACCCAGCGTGCTTTTTGTGATAACTAGACTTGGAGCATCCACCCACTGCACAGTGACAACTGCCATCAGCAGCAGCAACCTTCAGCCACTCAGATGTCTGTTCTGAAGATATGGAAGGTTATCTTGTTACAGAACAATACATTAAAACATTTTGTTTGTCTGGAAAAAGTCACAGCTCTTCAGTTTTGGATGGAAAATGTTTCTGCAACAAAACTCTTTTCTGTGTCAAAGCAGAAAATTTGTACTAAATGCTTCCTGTTCAGATTTGCATTGATTTAGTAACTATATGTTGTCCCATCACTTACTAAAATTTTTAAAGTAATAACCTAGGCCAGCTACATAAAGGCTATGAAAAAATTCTCTTCATTTCAAACACTGCAGAAATTTATAGAAACCCTGTGAAGGTGAAGGGGACAAGAGAAGTCTTTTCACCACGAATGCAGAAGAAGGGGGACCCAGACAGGCTGTGCAGTTTCCACACTTGAAAGTTTTCAAGGTCTGCATGGTTAATGCCCTGAGCAGCCTTGTCTCACATCTAACACTGCTTGGAGAAGGTTGGAGTAGGAGTCCCTTTGAACCTGAATTATCCCACGATCCTGTGGAAGTAATTGTCTGACACAAACACAAGACAAAACAACTTCAAAGTTAGTATGGGATTATCATAGTATTTGATAACAAGTGCATTTGAGTTGGAAAAAATCTCCCTCTGCTTTTCAAGCGCAGAAGGCCAAAGACCTGACTGATAAGGGCAAAAATAATGATACAAGCTAGCCTTTTACTGTGGGATTATCTCAGCTCAGATGTTCACAACACAATTAAAGATCTTCATAATGGACATCTTAATGAACTACACAACAACTCCTCTCTAAATTTAAAGACTTAACAGTTGTACAGCTTCTACCAGATACAGGCTGCATCAGCAAAGCAGATTTCAGTGAGTGCAGTCCTGAAGGGATGAGGTTTGATGCAGTTCAATAACGAGGCACCTGCAGCTGGAAACACTTGTGGAAGTGCTGAGGGCACAAAGATTATTTTGGCAGTAAGATGAAAAAGTGAGTAGGTAAACTGGTGACAGTACAGTGACCTGATAAACTGGCAATAATCCAAGAACATGCTTAATACAACCATATGGAAAAAAATCCCTGGCTGGAACTATGAAATGAGTTAGAGCGTGTTTAAGGGTCAGAGTTAAGTTGTTCAGGAGGAGCTCTTAGCTGACATTAAATTAGTGGGGCTAATGTCATCTTGAGTTGCACACCAAGGGAAATCTATTTCTAAATATTGCATTTCAGTTTGGGAACCCATATTTCAGGAACATGGAAATAACAGTAAGTCATAAAAGTTAGTGGAAAAAAAAAGAAATAAAAAATGACTGTGATATTTTAATTACATTGCCTAGTTCTTTAATTAATTCATGTAAGTTTTAGTGGTAAAATTTTAGGATTTTCATGTTTTCTGTTCATAAATGCCACAAATAAAGAGCTCTCAATGCACACCACAGAGGAAGGGTCTTCCAGTCATGAAGACAAAGAAATAACAGGAACCAGTGAATGTCCTAAAAAGCACCTTCAATTCTGGGAACCACATTACAATAAAAACCTCCAAGTCCCCATAATACTCTAAAACTAAACAAATACAACAGTGGTTGTCACTTTGCATTGATTCTCATTTAAAAATAATTTTGTAAGAGGCACCTGGTGTAATTCTGAATGCAGACAGCACAGGTGTGCATGTTTAGGGCTCACCACAGTTGTGCTCTCACCATGCCAAGAACCAGCAACGATCAAAGATAAGGGGTCCATATATTAGCAGTCTTCAACTGGCAGCTGAACTCTCCTTTACCTTCCTCTATTTGTGATTCTAAGCATCTAAAATATTCAGAAGCTATAACCCCATTTTAACATTTCCACTCTTACTTCAATGGGGCTGTGACATACAGCACATAGGGTATAAGTGTTAGGAGCAGGCAGCTAACTCCCTCTGCCAAAGGCAGGGAAAATTTGGATTGCCCTGAATACTTGGCATTGTGAGTGTGCACAAACCTGAAAGAGCATAATTAAGATGAACATTGGCCTGTTAAGTCTTTTCTTAAATGGTGCTAGTCATGGAGGGGGAAGAAAGAACCGCAGAATGAAAAAGTGATTAGAAGCATTAAATCTGGTCATTTGGCTTAAATCCCACCCTGAGTCACACTCTAGTAGGAAATGCAGACACTTGATCTCTTTTTCCTCCTCTGTCCTTTCCTTTCCCAGTGAACTAAGTGTTATGCCACCCTCTGACACCCTTCCTGTTGTGCCACTTTTCTGCAGACCTGCTTTTTCTACTCTGGTTATGCCATTATCTGCATTTCACATCATTTTATCATACCCACCCCAAAAATTTCTGTTTAACAAGGGCTGGGTACTTTGTGTAAGCATTTTGAGTGGATGCCTTTACAGCCACCTTCCTCACTGCATTACAGCTTCCCAAAGCTAAGGAACATGTTTCCATTTTTCAATTAATTAGAGCTATCAGATGTAAAATAGCTTTAGGAAGTGACTGATCTGCAGGCTATTTCATGGGTTTTTTAGTTGGTTGGGTTGCTTGGGAGTGGGTTGTTTTTTAGAGGGTTTTGTCATTTTAAAATGGAGCTGTTTGTTAGCATTCTCACTATAAACTTCTCAAAACCAAACCTCTCTGTCTTAAACAAAAAATATTAGTAATGCAGTCTAGCCAAGATTACAGCTCAAAATATCTATCAAAAAAATTCACCTATTTAACTTTTTTCCCAAATTCCCAAGCCTTCAGAGCATTTTTAACAATCCAAACTCTGGATTGCATCCTTCCATTTTCAGTGGCACTAGAGACAAAAAAATTAAACATTGCCCTAACGACTTTGCTAAATGACAACCAGAAATCTGCACAGCACCTGGGGTGTGGGAAATGGGGCTGTGGAGAAGCAACAAGATACCTTAGCAGTGCAGGAGAATGAGAGCACTTCCTTGCCAACAGTTGGACCACAACAACTCACAAGGAATGGCGTGTCCTAAACCTTGCAGTTCTGCCAATTTACACCAGGACCCAAATACAGAACATTACAGGGGAAAAAAGCCCTTCCTGGTCACGCCACTTTACAGCTTCTTACAAGGAGCACAAATTTAGTGTATTTGAGGCAGGTGGTGCCAGTCCATCTTTGTGGGCAGCGCTGTGACCCAGCCTTGCCCACCCTGGCCTGCCAGGGGAGGGGGATCCATCTCACCCCTCCCAGGTGTCACCCAGGCTCAGCAGTCCAGCAGGTGTTTCTGCTCACATTAAAGGCTTGCAAATGGTGCTGCTAATTGAATTACAAATTAACTCATTATCAGATACAGTAAGTAATTTCTTTAAATTAAGTGGAGATTAATTAGAATAGCTGGGCAGAACAACTGAAGCAAAATGGTCCCACCCCCGCCATCAACAGCTAAACCTGTCACATTATTCTAATCTGACCAAAATTGATTTGGGATTATCAAGCACATCTGTCAAACCAGCATTAAAATCCTTCAAAACTCAAGTGATTCTCCTTATATTAAAACTGAGGAATTTGACACCTATAACACTTGAGGATATCTTCAAAAATAAGGAGTTCTTTAGCTCTGTTTTTTAAAAGAATGGATTCAAACACACATTCAGGTGCTGATGAAGGGCACACTTGATAGTTGCTTTAGTAGATTAAAAATCCCAATAGAAAACTGCCCCTATTATCCTTTGAAACTTTATTACTTCTGAAATAGTTATTAGTACCAGAGTAATATTCCCTGATAGCTAATAATTACACCAAGCTTTCCTCAGGTTGTACAAACACATTCATGGTCACCAGTGACACTGCAGCTTTCAAGGTTATCCTTCATAGCACGACACAGTGTCTATCTGTAGAACAGAATGAGACAATTTAGAATTTAGCACAATAAAAGAGCTAAAAAATAAAATCCCAGACCAAGTACTTTTTGGAACAGAACATTCAAATCTAGCAATTTTTAAAATCCGTTCCTAAAGGAGGAGAAAATGGTCAAGCATTATAAATCATTATTAGCGACTGTAACATTAAGGACAAAGCCAATTCAGAAATAATCCATCAACTGATCAAGAGTTTTCTTTCTCCTCCCATATGTATAAGCAGTGCCACATGAAATCACCCAAAGCCTTACAAATAGCATTTCCACCTGCTGAAAAATAATCCATTAAAGTCTTTTCATGTGAGTCACAATAAAGCACATCATGATAAACTGTATTTTAATTGGAGACTATCAGAAGGAAATTAATTTCACCAATAACCTTCTGTGATAAGGAGACACATGGGTAATTTGATGCCAGCTTGGTCTTGTAACTTGAACTTCCCAAGGAAAACTGGGATTCAAAACACCATCATTTATAATCCCAGAAAGGGACTAGGTAGGGTGGGCCCAAGAAATATTTGACAAGCATGTAAAATATTAATTAACACCTCAAAACACCACCTCTCCAGCAATGAACAATAACCCAGAGGACTGGGAGGGAGAAAAGGATGGTAAAAGGCAACAATCCTTCCCAGTGACTGATACAGAGCTGACAGCACATCTTATGATGGATGCCATCAAAAAATTATTCAAAAAATTGTGCCCCCTGCAAGGACTTTCCCACACACCCTGTTACAAAGCCAGAACTCCCCATGGAGCACCCAAAGAAGTTATTTGGAGAAACTACAGGAAAGGAAGGCAGGTCAGGATTCTGATATCCTCTGGGTTCTCTCACCAGGTTATGAAACAACTATCTCAAAAGGGGTACCCAGAAGCTGAAAAAACACTTAAATCATGTCTTACATTAAACAACCATCACAGCAGAACAAATTTGACTGAAGAGTTGTGGTGCTAAATGATGACAAACTGTTTTCTTTCCCTTCTAATGCAAATTAAAAATTAAATTAAAATGTCATGAAAATGTGACAACTGCCATGTCCGTGGGGATACAGCTACATCCTGGTGAGTCCTCTATGGCCTCCTTATCATTATGGAACTGGAAACATTTAAGGAAGACATTCACCATCACTCTGACAAATCTGCTGATTCCCATCTCCACATCTAAAACATGTGTGTGTTACAATGCAGAAATAGTAAGGATAAAATAGATAAATTGTAGTCAAACAGGACTCCTCACTTCTGGAAAGGAATGAGCAAAGAAGGGGGTTAGAAGAGAGTTAAAAATGCTAACTGAAAGGCAATTAAAATTCTCTATAAAGCTATTCATGGTACCATATTAGAAAGCAGACCATTTCCAGAGCCACTAGAAGAGGTACCATAAATTAACCAAATGACACACTAAAAAGCTTAAACTTAAAATCTGCTAATCCCCTTACACTCAGCCTCTAACAATTTTGCAACAGGAACTGCAGCTCCTTTTGACAGAAACAGTAAATCATCCCCTCAAGCAGCATATCTTAGTGCAAAATAGGTATGTACGGAACTATATCTGTCCCAGTCAGTTCAGAACAGTGTTTTAGAGCAGCTAATGATTATATTTTAGAAGAACTTTTTCCCCATTTAAAAATTCCAGCAGTTTTAACATTAACTCCAGAGATAAATTGGGCACTTAGAGATATTAGAGGCCTTTTCAGTAGATTTTCTAGACATTTTGCCACTTTTCATGTTATTCTAGAGGCTAGTTAAGCTCATTGTTTGAAGTCCAAAAGCTTTTGGAAATTGATGTCTAGGGCTAAGCTTAAATCTTTAAACATTTTTCAAAAGCAAATTTCATTCAGAGAGCCAAACAGCCTTAGCAGTCAGCCTTTTCAACAGGACATATTTGCAAAGATGGATCTAAAATAGATTACTTTATCTGGCTGTTCCAATGAAAGTCATTTTTGGAAAAAAATTCCCTAATACATCAGTCTGTTGTATTCACAGAAAGAAGCAGTTTCTAATTTGTCCTTCATGCAGCTGCAAGTGCAGTGAAGATCTTGAGTTCTTTATCTCAGTGGGCTGAAGGGTAAAGAAGGGAAATGCAGATGTGAAATACTGAACTCATTTATTTGGACAGTGGATGAAGCAACAGTGATGTGCTTATTGATTTGCTGCTCCACTAATTAACATGGTGCTTTCAGTCTTCAAGTTTTCATCAAAAGATTGAGCTGTTTAAGACAGCGTTCGCAAAGTCACTTCTCAGAGATGCCACCTTAAACCAGGGCAAAAGCACGGTAATTTCTGGTTTTAATTGGTAATGAACAGGCCAATTCTCTGAAGACCCCAATCCATGTACTCTGACATGCAGGCTTGTGCACAACAATGTAAAAAGCAAGCCAAAATAAAATGTTGCATATTTGTTTCTAGGTAGCAAACATCGGAACAGGATATCAGCATGGAAAACAATTCCCAGTATACACGTGGAGACATCAGACCTGCATCCCTCATCGACACCTCCCTCTATGATGCATGACTAGCAAGTCAACAAACACTTCCTCAGCAAGTATAAGGGGGGAAGTAAAAAACGGGGTCCCAGAAATTAAGAACACATTTCCATTAAATTCTACCATGCTTAACAAGGCAGCAGCTCATTAATTTCCTGAGATCTGCTCGCTCATAGCCACCACAAACAACTACAGCTCGAACAGCAGGAATGGAGAGACAATGCTCTTCATGGTATTTTCATGTCTCCTGGCATCAAGGAGGCTGTGTTTATTAACACAAGTTTGTTTGATTTTTAATGACCTTTACACAAGCAGCATCTCAGAAGGCAGAAGAGGAGTGATTATGGTCCTCATGAACCTGAAGTCCAGCTTGTTTTCTTAACTCCTGACTTTTCTCAGCAATTACTCAGAAAACTCTCTTTCATTCAGAATATCAGCACACATCCCTGACCTTTGTTCCTTGCTACATACAGATAATTAACCCACCAAAACAGTACTTTCACACCATGAAAGAGGGAAACAAGACCACTGCCTGGGAATTAATCTACTCCCTGCATGGCAGAACACACAGTCTCATTTAATAGCCCCAAAAAGGGCTTGTGATAATATTGTCTCATTGCCAGCATTAAGTCATGACAGAGGTCTTGCCCTTACAAACACATCTACAGAAACAGGGCTCAGGGCCCTTGCAAAACTCAGAGGGTGAGGACAAAGGCAAAGAGCTTTCCTTTCCCTTCCCCCTGTTTCAAGGAAAGAAAGGGGCAACAAGGATAATGAATCCACTGGGCTCTGAGGAATGTGCTGCCCATGAAGTGGTGTGAAGCCCAGGGATTTCCAAATCTGACACCTGTTTGAAGGATTTGTTCCACTGCTCTGAAACAAACAGCCCTGGCACTGGGCCCTTGGCTCACAGACTATGGGGTGCAGGGGTGGTCCCCACGTGGAGAGCTCTTCCTCTGGTTTCTGTCTCTCCTTTGTTATTTTTTGCCATTATTTCTGGTGACTGAGAGAGCTAGAGGACCTGGACACAGAGAGATACTTCAGCACTTCAATGGATACCACCCAGTACTGCTGTTTGGGTACAAACTGAGGAGCAGACCCATTCACCCTGGGCTGCACAACTATTTGCTTCAGAAGACATTACAGAAAATAATTAGGAGCCATCTGTTAAGGGGCACATATTTTAAATTCCAGGTAAGCATCTTCCACAGAAGTGTGGAACTGCTTTTCATCCCAATACAGTTCAAATGAACTATACAAGTTTGGTTTTTGGGTTTTTTTTTTTCCTGATACATTCTAATCATATTTTCCTTATATTAACAGCAAAATGAAAGCCTTTCCTTATGTGCCAAGAAGTCCATTTGCAACTAATTAATTCTCAGGGTTTTTATGCAGGTCTTTCTACTTGCAATTTTACAGTTCAAAAGAATAAAATACAACCTCTTTGATTAAAACAATATGCAGAGCCTTTTCACTGAAAGTAACAATACAGTGATGTTGTGACAAGATGGATTATAAGAGTGTTTAAGAAGTTTCAACCTCAGGTAGGATGAACATATATCAATATTATAAGAAGAAAATGAAGAAAAAAGCTTGTGGGAGAAAGAAAATCACAGGGATAAAACAAAATAGTTGCAGCCACACATTGGGATTCTACAACAATCTCAAATACAGCAACCACATGGGAACTGATCAACAAAATGATCATATCTTCCATTTATGTGCATCTACACTGTAATCAGAAAACAATCTTGCAAATCTTATCTAGAAACAAGTCAAGGAATCCCTTTGTCCCTCATCCTGCTAAATATTTCCAAGGGAGTAGATAAGGGAGGAAGATATACCTGCTTTTACAACCATCAAGATTTCTTAATAGATGAACAGTGACAAGTGGATTTCTTCTCTGTCCATTTCACATTGCAGATAGCAGATTCCTAAATGGCACAATAAGAAATCTCCAGACACTTGGGCATTACAGAGCCTGGCCCAGCCTCTGAACACACTGGTTTAGGAAGAGATGCCTGCAAGCAGCAGCTTCAGAGTGACATGACTGAAGATCTTGGTGGCTGCAGAGGAGTGGTGCTAGCTCAAAAACTAAAGCTTTACTTGGTCTACCAAAACTTTAGCAAACATAGGTGCGAATTTATACCCTGGGAAAAACTTATTTTGACCCATCTCCACTTTGGATCAACTTTAGTCCACAAAGTAGCCAACTGTGTCCAAAAGGCCACTCATCAAAACCTTCACAGATGTTAGAGGATGAGTTGTCCTCCAGGGAGTGAATCTTCTGCCCCAGGTGCCTCAGAGCTGTTTGCCTCAATGTCCCACATCTCACACTGGAACCCACCAGAATTTTTAGGCAAGGGATTTCTTTCCCCTGCAGCACTGCAGGAACCTGGGTGCTGATCATGCCTTTGCACACAATACTCACCAAACAGCAGCTGTCCAACAACCTGGGCTGTAAAGCAGCTTTAAATTAAACAGTTGAAAAAACTTCCTTTTGTTGGGGAATTAGGGAAAAACTCCATGCTACAGCCTCCCAGAAGCAGGCTAAGAACACAACCAGCTGCTAATGCAAAAGGATTAATTTTCCTGGCTAGCAGCACAGTTGTTTTTCAGGATATGACTGTGTGAAGATGTCAACTATTTGTTTGTCTGTCTAGCAGACGTGTTCCTCAAGTGTAAACGTACCTGTGGCCATGCCAAAAAGAAACATTATTTTCCCCCTTCCCAAGTCTTGTTAGTTTTACAGAGCCAACACAACAGCAGGCAAGGCAGATTTGAGTCCCCTCACACAACAAGGAGAGCTGTTTGCTAGGCTGTATTTTGTCACACCTGCACAAGCACACTGAAAAGGCAGGTGTAAACAGAAGCTGTAATTTGTCCTGCTGGTGCTGATGTACGGGGAGGCAAAAAACCCAGCTAGAGCCTGGGCCTCAGTTGAATGCACAAGGCTGCCAGGTAGAAAAACAAAAGCATCTTTTCAGTCCCAACCTGCATGTATTTTATATGAAAATCACTAAGGCACAATAAATATGGAACCCTACAAAGAACTTTTTTTTATAGTCAATTTTTTGGAGGAGAGCTGCAATTTCTATAATGAACATGCATTAAACCCTCCATAAAAAAGTTAATTAAGAAAATGAGTTTGTTTTTTCTACTCAAAATAAGTATTCTGCTGTTTAAAAATACAGTATGTACAGTAAATATGGTTTGGCAGGAAAGGTTTGTTGCAGAGTTCTATTGATATAGATAACAGAGTTCTTTTTCAGTGCAACTTACAATAAATTTAGACACTCTATACATGGAAATAAAAGATGGGGAAAAAAGCAGCACATGAAACATCACAAGATCATAAAAAAAGCAGAACAGAGATGTGCAGAAATGGCACAAAACCCCTGGGAAAAAGAAAGGTCAGATATTTGCTATTAAAATCAATAACTAAAGTAGATTCTTCCCCCCATCTCACATTACAGCTAGTTTCAGTAGAAGCAGAGGGCCCCATAGTTTTTCCATCAGTACTTTGGAAACAAAAAGTCTTTAAAGAACTGAAGGTTTCCTTTTTCAGTCACACAGATCAAGGGGGCGACTTTTGAAACCACATTCAAACAATTCTGTATTGATAGTTTCCAAATTTTCTCTAACGTATCCAAGAAAAGAAATAATGACAGTGCCCTGAAACAAGAGGCAGTAAATAAAGCTACCACAGAAGTGGCAAGGAAAAACACTGAAGAAGGTTTAGAGAAAAATCTGTATAGTTTGACATAGAGACAACCTATGCGGAAGAAGAGCTATAGATTAAAAGGGTCTTAGTTGCAAGCAGAGAAACAACAGGAGGAAGAATTCAAAGAAAAATATCTACTTTTATCATTAATATAGGAGAAATAGAGAGTAAACCTCTTAAAAGGAAAAAAATCTGAAGTTTTACAGCAGTTCATAGTTAGAAATGAAAGTGTAAGTTTTGCCAAAGAAAACAGAAGAAACCTATTGGGGTGCTGCAGACTTGGTGCTAAGCCAAGAGCAGGAACGGGAGCCTCAGCCCATCCCTGAGGCTCCAGGGCACCAGCAGGAGTGGACAATTCTCGAGGGATGGCTGAGAAACCCCCCACCCCTGGGCAGCCACACTCATGCTCTGCAGCACAAGTAATGAAATCCCTGACGAGATGGCACCTTCAGTGGCTGTGACAATCTCCTTATCAGCACCTCCTTCCCCAGCTGCAAGTAAAACTGGTTTCCAGCCTGCTCAGCAGCTAAAGATTAAGTTTACCTCAGGTATGGTAATGGTAGGGTGGATTCACCAGGACAGAAGTTTATTTGGACCAAAATTCTGTTCCCAAAACTATTTTTTTTTCTTTTTATGGCCACCTGAGGAAGCAAGATGAGCCAACAGCCTGCAAACATGATGAACTAAGAGTATGGAAAGACACTTATTTTTATAGCACCCAGAAAATGAGACATCCTCACTTGTAGCTCAAGGACCCCTTTGGCTAACACCCCCCTGACCATGGCACAAAGCTACTGGGGCAGGTGGAGGCTGCGTGGGTAACTCAGCTCCAAAAGAGAACTTTGTAGGCAAAACACTCATTGTTCGTTTCAGAGTGGAAGGGGGAAATAATTCTCTCTTAACTCAGCTGTTTTCCTTCCCTTACCCTTACTCTCTCTCATTCCTTTCCAACTTTCTCGCTTTTCTTTTTACACCAAGCGTTTATATAGCTCCAATTTCCTGAAAAGAAATAAGCTTACGTGAAAACCTAAAGCCACGTTTTAGACCTTAGTGAAAAATGCACAGTTTACTCTGGCAAATTAAAACTCATATGCAGGAATTGTTGGCATTTTACCAATTGTCTATCACAAAACATTGGCTGAAATGAACATTTGCTTGCAAGCTGATGGGAAAACCTTCTCATCAGTGTGCTCCGTGTAACGAGTCACAGCAGCTCCTGCTGGACCAGAGCAGGACTCCAACTTGGCCACATCACCAGCCTTGCTCAGTGGCAGGCATTTGGGGAAAAAGGATTTATGAAATCACCTTTACCTATGCAGAGGTTGCAATCCTTACCCGTTAGAAGAGCATGTTCCATGGTGTTGGTCTCTCACAAAGGTGTTTTAGGATATTTGTGGGAGCCTTTGGACGCCAGGGCTTCTTCAGATGTGTGTTTATTTGAAGTTTTACACATGTAAGGGTTCTAATACAAATGTCTCTGGAAACAGGAGATTTCTTATGCAAATGTTCATAGCAAGTCATAAGTAATATAAATTTGATTAAAATAGTTATTATGTTCTGGTCTTTCTGTTTGTAGTTGCTCTGTAAATGCAGGCTGACTGATTCCCCTGCAGAGAGGCACCTGAAGCATCACTGAATTCTTCTTTGGAAAATTAAAAGAACAGGAAAAACTTAGGCTGATTTCCAAACAGGCAAGTTCAATCCACAGACAGGGTGCATGTGAAGCCTTCCCACTAGAACTCCCCCCTCTCACATGTGCCTGATCTCAATGCTGGGCTAATTAATTCTTGTGTCCTCTCAACACATCTTCCCCCTCATTACCAAGACTGTGATGATACTGGATGGTGTCTTGTCTAGTCTGTTAAAATGCAGATTACAAAAAGACCTTCAACATCCAGAACTGTCAGTCCAGCACATTTCAGCTCCTGCTGGTGCTGGTTGGAGTCTCCCCTATGTAGGGAGCTGAATATCTGAGCAGGGATCTGTGGCACTGATATCAGCACATTGTTGTCTTTAGTCACTGCTGGCACACCAGCAAATAGACATTTTTCTTCAGTCTGTTCTGTGGTGTCCTGAAGACAAAGCACCTTTACTCTCTCCTCAAGAAACTCACCATGTGCTCCACTGGAGGAAAAAAGTCAGGAATAATTAAAGAAGACATGTGCTGTCCGAACTTCTGACAGAAGCTTCTTTGATAAATAATTCATCTTGGAAATGTTGAGAGGTATGAATGAGATGGCAAACGAGGTGCTCCTCTCGAGCACACAGGCCTTCCTGGGTAACCTCCCCTGGCACAAGCAGCATGGAATACCCTGGAGGGGGCACAAAGAGAAAAGAGTTTCGCCAAATTTGTCAATGAAGCTGTCAAGCACAGGCATATGCCATAATCAGGTACTTGACTATTTCACAGCAGACACTACTGTGCAATTCATAAAGTATCAGATAGCTTCCCACAACGAATTCAGGGATGACAAGGGAAAACATCAGGCTCCACTCTCAGCATCAGAACTGAAAAGCACTGTTACACATTAACAAGGGTTTGCACAGTGTGTGTCCTTCATGCAGGATTGCAGTGACAAATGTCCATGCATTTACAAACGACACGACATTACACCATTTAGACCTCAGGGAGCATCCTGCCAATTTTCTGTCCATCATTTATTTTTAGATCTGGTGGTGTGCACACTTTGAGCACTCTTAGCTGAAGGTCACATCCAGTGAGGCTTCAGCAACAAACCATTTTCCATCTCTGGTTTTGAATGGTTTGATTTAAAATAGTTTGTTATATTTCTGTTCAGGGCATGTGTCCATAATAATCAGAAGGGAGCTGAGTCTTCCAGCAATGCTATTCTTTAGCTTTCTCCAACATTTACTCTCATACACATGAACTGAAATGTTTGCAGTAAAAATTTTGCTTTTTTTAACCTTACATCATTCTTCCTTGGCTCTCCTGACCCCCGTGCCAGGGATGTTTATGACAAATGTACAAAAACCTACTTTATCTCATAATGGTAAAACACACAACTAACATTTTAACAGAACCAATCTTTATAAGTCAGGGATCTTAACTGAAAGGCAGTTCTGGTTAAGAACACAAGATTTAAAATGTGCATGTAAAATACACATAAATTATATATACATATTTGGGCTAGATTAGTCTATGTGAAAATTCTTAAGGAGAGAGGAACATTGAAAAGGTACATTTCTTTGTTGAAGGTTATTGAGCTGATCTCATGTAAAAAAGGTATTTCAAAGAGGTATTGTTATGTGACAGGCACTGCACTAATGGGAAGCTCAGCTCTGCTCTGCTCTGAGTAGGGGCTCTCACATGGTTTGAATTTGACAAATTCAAAACAGCAGTAGTGTGCTTCATCAGGAAATGTGAGATGGATAAATAGAAAGAGAATCTGAGTATGGCCTGCAGCGAGCAACTCCATGCTCATATTTTGAGATCTTGAAAAAATCTTCACTGTTTTTTTTCCCCACTTGTGTGTTATATGGGTCAATTACTTTAAACTTTGGATATTTTCCCATTTACTTGCCAACCACCATTTACCACCATTTACTTAACATAAATATTGATTTTTTTTTTGTCTCAGTTAATCAGAGATCATCTGTCAGACTCTTATGATGTCTAGCTGACCCTGCCAAAGGAAAGCCCCATGCACATCCTGTTAGATTGCCATTACTTTACTGAGGGGCAAATATTTTTATATCTGATTTTATCTTCTTTTCACTTCTGACAGAGAAGTCATAAGCTGAATAAAGCTTACCTGAATCCATCCTGCAAAAGCAGGAGCAAGGATGTGTAAGGTCACTCACAATCAGATTTAAGTAGGACCCATTTTGGATAGCAGAACTGAATTAAAAGGAGGGAGAAAGGAAAAAATCCAACCCTTAGTCAGTTCTACACAGATGTTACATACAGGAGCATGTGTCAAAGTCACCCTAGGAACTATTTTTGACTTGGAAATAGGTGTTGCTTAATAGAGGATTTACAGGTTATAAAAAAATATGTAAAGACACAGACATTTTCTTGTTACATGTTCGTACATTTCTGTTATTTAGGCTGAGAAAACAAGCATAACATTTGTGCTGCAGGAGTGTTTAGTACTTTACACATTGCTGAGGGGGAGCAAAGTTTTACAAGTTCCTTTGTAAGAGCCTCCAGCACAGCTGCTCCTGTCTCCCTTTAGTATGATCCCAAGAATCCTGTTTAAATGAGTGCTGAGCCTGGGCAGTCCTCAGGTGCACCTGGACAGGAACCACTCTGCTGCTGCTGCTTTCAGCTTCCTTTGATTGCCTGCAGTGCACCTTACCCTTAGAAGTCCAAACACAACTGTGCCTTTTGACAGAAGGCCACAGTCCAGTTCCAAATTACTTTTATTTATTGGCTGACCTGCCCCATCAGTAAGGTCACATTAGACAGAGATGAGCCCCCTGCTAAATAGGAGGTGATTGCACACAGTCAGTGATCAAAGCTAATGGTAAGGAAAAGTTCAAGGCTATTAACAACAAGGCCATAACTGAGAAGCCTTTTATTGAACACCTTCTAATATTCTGAGGACTTCTACTTATTTATTTATTTATTTTTAATGAGACCAGATAATCAAACTTATGAGGGCACCACAAAATTGTTACCGGGCACCATTCAAATCTTGTAATTTTGCTGACACCTGTTGTTTGACGAAAAAGTAAGGCTAAATCTGGTCACATAAAACAAAAGCAGATTTTTGTTTGCAAGTCAATCCACAGAAGATCTGAAGCAAAGAATTTAAAAAAATCTTTTAAAGAATGGAGTGCCACAGATACTCTTCCACAAAAATAACTCGTGCAATTTATGGTCTCCCAATACTGTGTTATATCTGTGATTCAGACAGGGAGAAATCTCATTTATGTGGACATCCACAGCCTAAAATAACAATCTTGAAAATAAGCAGGAAATGCATTTTCTCAAAATAAATTAAGTGGAAAAAGTCCACGTCTCTTATGACCATGATGAGACTGCTTTTACACAGTTTATGTCAGTTTTTTGTTAGTGAAAGAGGATATTCTAAGCTAAAACACAATTATTTTACCAAGAAACATACCCTTGTGCCCTTACAAGAATGTACCATAAACTGAGGAGCTGAATGTGATAGGCACTATTGAGCAAATAATTGTTTCCTCCAGAGAATGTCATATTATGTGTCCCATACAATGCAACACAATTCATTTCACAAAGCATTTTCACAGAAATACCTCGCTATTCACAGAAGTTATGCAATACCAAAGCATCCTATTGTGGAGTGCTTGGATGAGAGGGAAGAGGTAGAAATGCAGGCGGATGAAAAACTGAGCTACAAAAGTTTGTGTGTCAGCACTGAGGGTAAGGGGCTCAAGCTGGGAGCCGGCAATGAATAGAAACTCTCCTGCAGACAGCACAAGGAATACAAACTTCCCCAGTGCATCTCCAAAGGGGGTGTGAGGCAGAGAAGTGCAGAGCCTGGCAGGGTGAGGGGGAACTCCTGCAAACAGTGGAGAGGGGAGAGCAGAATCACACAATCATTTGGGTTGGAAAAGACCTCCAGGATCAAGTCCAGCCTGTGACCCAACACCACCTTGTCAGCCAGACCCGAGCACTGAGTGCCACATCCAGTTGTTTCTTGAGCTCCTTCAGGAAGAGTGTCTCCAGCACCAATCTGGGCAGCCCATTCCAATGCTTGAAAACCCTTTCCAAGAAGAAATTCTTCCTGATGTCCAGCCTGAATCTCCCCTGGCACAACTTAAGGCTGCCCTCTCTTCCTGGTGCTGGTTACTCAGCAGAAGAGCCTGACCCCCACCTGGCTACAGCCTCCTTTCAGGGAGTTGGAGTGATAAGGTCTCCCCTAAGCCCTTTTTGCTTTAAACACCCCCAGCTCCCTCAGCTGTTCCTCACAGGACTCACTTTAAGTGTTTACTGCACCCATCAACACTGGGGGACAGAAAATGACAAAAATATTAATTGCACTAAGCACCTGCAATGATGCTTCTGGTTCTTGCACAAAATTAGTTTGGAACTTAGGATGGATTTCTGTTGTTGTTGTTGTTTTTGGATTTTTTTCTTCCAAACTGAAATGAAAGCTCTGACTTTTGTCCATCTCAAGAGACAGCGTTAAGGCTCAAGAATCAATTTCAGGAACTGAGGGATGGCATAATATCAGCAGCTCAGAGTAGCAGGATGTGCAGGTTTATGGCTGATCGTGAACCAAGGGACACTCACTGATTTGCTGTTGACTCCAGAATTGTTCTAAAGACAAATGAAGTGTAATAGCACATCACACCATGATTGCATGTTGATGCCATTTCCTGAAGTGATGTGATGACTCTGTGGTAGGACCATTAACCCATCTGTCACTTTCTGCATTTGTCTCAATCAAAGTGACAGGAGCATTGTGTAAATATGACTTTGGGCAACGCAAACCCCGCGTTACGGACCTGACACAGAAAAAGGCAGCTGGTGCTGAGAGGAGGGACTGACACGACACAGACATATGTTTGAGAGAAGGACTCTTGCTAGAGGACATTTAAATAAAAGATCTGTCATTCCTCTCAAGCTATTTGAGATTATTGCTAAGGCACCCTAAAGATCGCTGTGACTTTTTGACAATCTGCCTGCACATATTACACTGAGCATCACACTAAGGATCAGGAAAAGCAAATTCCTCTGAGCAATGGAGACATCCATTTAACTGTAGGCACACCTGAAAATACTGCTGCTGCACTGCTAGGTTTAGAAATACTCTCAGGACTGTTAGGAACAATGTTTTAATAACACTGTTGCCTGTCTCTTGGCCAAAATTTCCATTCCCTTAACTGAAATTCTGGTGGATTGGGGATTATGAGGCCTGGTTTGATCATGGCACTAGAGATCAGAACCAGTCTTCCCTTTCACATTTATTTAAAAATGTAGAAGTATTATTTATATGTGTTTTCTCTTTTCTTCATGGCATGATACATCTTTACCATATAACTGAATCTCCAAAAATGCAATAAGTGCTATTGTAACATTTTCTTCTTCCTTTCTTAGCTAAATACAGATATAAATATCCAATTCCTGTGTGGAAGGTACTGTGGGAAAATGAAATAATAATTAAATATCTCTCTGCACAATTTTCTCAGTCTTGCCTTCCCTTTTATCCTAATGCATTAAAGTGCTCATGGAACACAATTTTTCTGCTGCCTTCTAACAGATTTTGGTCTGTTAAAGTGTCATCCATCTTGCAACGTAAATAATGAATAAATACAGAACAGCTTCTAGAAGTGAAAAATAGAGAACATTTTCTGGAGCCTCCAAAAAATCTACAGAATGCCTGCTAGGACACCTATATTTAGAACTAGTACATAGAAATAGATAATAACCAAAACTAGTATTTAAATGAGCTGAAGACTAGTGTCAGACTAGACAGACTGAAAACCAATAGAAATCATATTGCAATGCACTCAATGGGAATTGCTCTGCTTTCCAAATATTGTTTCACTGATAAAAGGACTGGAGGGGTTAAATTCTAGAACGTTTCAGGATAGAGCAGATGAAAAAGCCTGCAGTTGTTTAATAATTACTAACTAGAGGCTAGAAATAGGAACTAGAAGTCACAGGGTCCACAGTGACACTGTCTTGGGGACACATTTTCCCCCCAGCCTCTAATTTCCCTCAGTGTCCCAAAGTTACCTCTCTCCCCGGGAAAAAAACTTCAAACCACTATTAATTTCTCTATCTCCTGCTACCCATTTTTTCAATCCCAACACCGAGACTCTTTATTTGTTGATTTTGTTGCCCAAGCACCATTCGATCAGGGCCAGTTCCATGGCCCGGGTGACCATGAGCGCACCCCGAGCACCGCGGCCAGCACGAAGAAGGGAGCAGCGGCTGAGGCCATCCCCGACACCACCCTCAGCTCTGCCACAATACTTGTTTCCAGATCCAGACAGCTGCCTTGCACGGCTCCGGGAACAGAGCAGGGAGGGGATCAAGCTACTGAAGGAGGAGCAAATGGAAGCGCCTGGGCAGAGGGAATCTCCCGCTAGCCCTGACACCAAAAATGCACCTCCGCCCGGGCCTTTGGTGCTGCTTCTCCCAGAAACTCCATCAGAGCAGAAAGAACAAACTGAGGAGGTCTTGTGAAAGCTCACCTGTTTTCCTACTATATAAATTCCCTAAAAACTTTATTACCTCCCCCGAAAGCCTGGTCTAACAAACAATATGTTCTATCTGGCAAGTTTTCTTTTTTTTTTTTTTTTTTTTTTTTTTTTTTTTTTTTTAANTTTTTTTTTTTTTTTTTTAAATGCCGCAATCATCCAGGGATAAAGGAACGGCAACTGTATTTATTTTATTTCCCGAAGTGTAATCTCTCTCCCCAGCAGATGTGACAATTCACTGCCAAAGTAAGTTCATCACACAATTAGTGGTGTGAAAGGAACGCCTATTGTGTCCCATAATGGTTTTTCTCGCCATTAGCAGTTAATAATTACCGACACCGGCTGCAGGGCAGGCTCTGCATCCCCATCTCTCCCCAGCTCCCACTGCGCTGTGCTGCGAGCCCCAGGGACACGGGCAGGAGAAAACGCTTCCTGACTTGTCCTGACAAAGCCAGGGCTTTATTTCCCCCAGAACCATGTGCTCAGGTGTCCTGCACGGCCGTGCCCGTGTTGGCATCAGCCCCCTGAAGTCACTTAACCCATCTGAGGCAGGCACATTTCTTCCCCATTGGTATTTGGGACGAGCTGGTGTTTTATGGTTACAGTAATGACTTTCCCATAAAGTTTTATCATATTCTATAATGCCATTTCATAAATATTACTAGCACAATACTTAGTTCAACGTTTTATTTGAAAGCCCATAAAGTAATAATAAGGATTGTCAAATCTGGGCCTTTAAACTACACAACATATTTTCATACAAATCACATTCTAGGAGCTCTGCCTCACTCTTTTGGTGCTTTCAGCCTTTCCTGTGACAGATACACTGGGTCCCCCATGAACAACTGTCTCTGCTGCCATTGCTAACCTTTCTGCCTTTTAAAACATCTTTCTGTTCTGAGGTGGTTGGGTTTTAGGGGCTTGTTTGATTGTTTTGTATTTTTTTTTAATGGGGTTGAGGGTTATTTTTTTCCCTGAGAAATCACAGAGATTGTTGTTTTCAGGTTAAACTACAACAAAGAGCTAAAATAAACCCAAGAGAACTCCCAAAAGAGTCAATACATCAGAAATTTATGAAGAGCCAGCTAAGAGTGTAAAGTTAATGAGCATATATCGAAGCCTGTTAAACCACCATGCACAGGCTTCTCATCTGGGAGTAAGGCAGCCTTCAAACTACATTAACCTAAGAGTACTTTGCCCCAAACAAAGGCATGAACACTGTACTTTAAAGGCTTTTATTTATGCCCATTAACTTTACTTGAGCTGTTTGCATTCTCCTGCTCCTTTCTAGGCAAGTTCTCAAATTGCTGCTTCTCTAAACCATCTTCCATCCAGAGCAGCAGTTTTTCTTTTCCAGCCATAAGGTCATAGTTATCCCCAAACCCCAATCATCAATTCACTCCACCTGTCAATCAGTGATTTCAACAGGGGATGGGGCAGTCACCCTGGGAGCCTGCCATATCCAGGTCCCTTTCCTGAATTCTGCTGGAATGGGTGCTCTCTTTCTGTTTGCTGCAGTGAGAAATAACACACGTGGTTTTGATATCTGATTCAGATGCACAAGGTGGGTGTTCAAATAGCACATCCTATCTTTTGGGACATGCTGGGGAGCAGAAATAAAAAGAAAGCACTAATGAGATTATTCAGTGAGATGAGTTGAGTGCCTTGGTTGATGCCTCAGGATAGCTGATAAGAACTCTACCTCACCCAATTTAGAAATGAGTAATATTCAGGAAGCATTATTGACACAACAGGAAATTATTTCTGTAAATGATAGGTAGTTTTTTTAATGCTTGAAAAGACATGCTCAGTGTGAGCCAGATGCTGGCTGCAAAGCCATCAGAATTCACAACAAGCTGCTTGTCACAGCCACGTAGCTGGCAAATCTCCGGGCAGCTTTCACTCCTCTCACAGATGCCCCATTTCTCAGACTAACTTTGGCTACATCACAGTCATATAAGAACTTCTTGGATGGATTTTTTTGCTGCTTCTGACTGGTGCTTCCACTTCTTGCTGGACTTTCAGCCTGCATGACTATGTGTCACCTTTCCTTGGAAATGTGATTGCACAGCTCAATTCTGTCCCTTTTCACTTACCATGTACCAGCACTCCCACCCAGTACATCTGGCATGCTTATCCTGCTCTTACCCCTGCACCTGGGCCCTGCTGGGACCCTGGATTGCCCTTCCAGCTGGGGAGAGGCAGTGCATGAGCAATGTGGTCCAAATATGCATGTGTATTTATGCCCATTCCAGGCCTAAACCCTCGCTGCCAGCAAGCCTTTCCTTTGAGAACATTTTGTGATCTGCCAGGAGAGACTACAGAGAAGGTTCATAAAACTGCTGTAATATCTGTCATTATAATGGGATTGTGTGATATCCCAGGTAACTGATAATTTTCCTCTGATCAAGATAACTGTTGTACTGAGTGGATGTGAGAAAAGAGCCTCCCAAATTGTGTCCGCTTTCATCCCTCTCCCAATCCTCTCTGTGTGCTCAGAGAATGCATTGCAGCTGGTGAGCGGGGAACAGTTAATCCCCTCACTTTGTAGTGGTGCAGACCAAATCCACTCTTCTGCCCTGCATCACCTCCCCTAAAGCAGTTGCACCCACACCAGAGCTGTCTTCACCAGCTGCTCTCTCCGGTCCCTGTGCTTTGCCTGCCAAGCTGGTAATACACCGTGTTCACAAAAAAACCTGGGAGATATGGAGCAGGATTGAGGAATAACATTTCATCAAGAAGATTCATTCTTCCTAGGCTATTTAGGATCTGAAATTGGCACCAGCGATTCCTCAAAAGATAGATTGCAGAGCTGCAAGGAAACAGGGTGAAAAAAAATTTGAGAGGTCATCTAATCTACCCCATCTCCAAAGGGCCACCTGTGGCACATTTGTCTGACCTGCTCTCTGAAGCCTGCAAAGACCAAGTGCCTGTGATGGATCTCTTGGGGAGTTTTCAGAGTGACAACCCCCAGGACGTGGAAAGAGGCGTCTCTGGCTCCTTTGGCAGCGCAGCTGCACTGCACAGCTCCCACTCGTGTCTCCACAGGCTGTGAAGAGCTATCTGGCACCGTGGCAAAGCTGGCTGCTACATTTCCCAATGCCAGCTTCCTACAGAAGCAAAGAATCCCCCTTTGGAGCAAATCCTCTCACACACACAAGCACTCAGAAGATTTTTTTCTGGCTCCCAAGAGAGTCGCTGCTGAGCCTGGAGCATATTGTACCATGTGGGAGGATTTCGCCCCATCCTAAACTTCCTCATAATTTCTGTGTCAATTTCAATACATCAAATTAGGGATTTCTAGCAAAGCTGGATGGAAGAAAAAGCACTAATTCACACTTTTCTGAACAAAGAGTTACTGGCCAAGAGTTATGCATTAAGTATCATCTTTTTAAAATTCTTCTTCCCTCACACCAACCCACCAGTGCCTGAACAAGGAACCTCCATGCTTTTCCCACTCTTTGCACACCGCCTTATTATCTGCACAATTCCATTTGGATATTTAAAAACAAGGCTGCAGCCACTTCCAGCTGATTTTTCCATAAAAGCAAATTGCTGTTTAATGTTTTCAGTCTTCTCGCTCTGCAGTGCATCAGATGATGACTAGGCTGCTTTTTGCTAATCTGAGCACTAAACTTAATTGTCACTCAGAAGTAAATTCTTCTGTAGCACTTCCTTCCCCTTCTGTCATCCTGGCTTTCTCATCAAACTGAATTAGTTCGTACATAGTGATTTGTTTACTTTTAAATGATGCTGATTAAAAAGGAATCCCAGTCTGGTAGCATGCAACTTGGCAATGGCAAACAAAGAGTAGCTGTGTTCCTCTGAACATGGACTTTAACAGGAGTGGAATGAGGAACAGAAGCATTTTTCCTCTTTATTGCTCTCAACTGTTTTTAAAATTTGTTTTATATATATATATGTATACATATGTAAAAGGCTGCACACTACCCTTCTTTCGTAGCCTGCTCACTTTTAAAGCAGCAGAAAAAACCTCCTTGCAGACTGTCCACTATTAATTGTTTATAATGCACCTACCTGAAGGAAACACTTACAATGGTATCTCAGCAAATATTTAATATTATTTATATCAGTAAGTGCTCTAGGAAGTTTGAATGAGCTGTTCCCTCATGGCTGAAATAAGCCTACTTCATACTTACCAATACTGTACTGCCTTGGGACTTAGTGCAGTAGACACACATTTTAAAGTTATATAAGATCAATTTTTTATGCCATTGAAGTGGATTGGCTTTGTAATTAAATTTCTTTTCAGTTGTCTTTTTTAATTGTTAATCTAGAATGCTACTTAGCTTACATTTGCATCTGGAAGCTGAAGAGTAGTACAATATTGTATGTGAGAGCTATGTTAAAATATATTTTCTAAACTAAACACTCATAATTCATGGATAACTACAAAAAAATGTTTTAGAATCAAAATGGCTCAAGAGAGCAGGAATTCTCTCCCAAACTTTTATCTGTTGATGGAAAGAGAATTCATTAAGGTAGAACTAATATCCATAAGTAAGGAATAGATATGTCTCTATCTCTTCTGAATGTGAGCGCTGAATATCATATGAGCTCACTAATTTTAAAAGAACAGAAGATGTGATGGCTACATTATGCATGAACCTGGTGTAGTTTGCTCTGTTAGACTTTGTCAGCTTAGTTGTGCTTTTTCATTCCTCTTACAGCATAGATCAGAGAGCAAAAGATTCCCTTGGCAGGGAAACTAAATTGGATAATAATATATTAAGGGTAATAGGAAAGGGGAAGGGAAGAGGGAGGGTTTTCACCCAACAGCCTCCAAAGATCATTAATGGCAAGTTAACACTGCAAATGCCAGTTGGCTTTCCCAATTTTATATTTTAAGTGTGCCAATGGAGCAAACAACACAAGGAAATCTCCGGGGTCAATGAATTGGTTTCCTTGCCAGGTAGGAACCATTCCCAAGGCAATGTTTACTACTATCATATTTTGTAACTTTAGAAAGTCCCAAGAAATATTTCACTTGAAATAGCAAAAATCATATTCTGCTCTGATGAAATGTATCTTTTTAATATTTATATCTCCCCGAGTGATGATCTCCCCACATCAGGGACAGGATGGTAGGTACATAGACTGCTGCCAGCTCCTTTCCTTTTCAACCCAGGAGAGCATTCTTATTCAGAGCAGCACGTAAATAAATGTTTAAGTGCTTTCTTGAATTTGAACCAAAATTTTCACTCTCTAAGCGATACATATTTGGCTTTTTAAAACTTTATATTTTTTTCCCTGCTGTTCTTCCAGTTTGGGTTTGTTTGTTTTGGTTTTTTTTCCCATTTGCCCATCTCTGAGACTTCTTGGTTTTTTTTGTTATCAGCGTTCTGGTGAATGTGTTTCCAGAACCAAAGGAATTGTGGTCACCACTCTCATATCCACTCACTTTATGAAAAAAGTTCAAAATTGAATTAGGTCGCTTCTTGCTTTTAGCTAAAAATCAAGCCAGTAAGAGAAAGAGCATGACTTTGAAACATTGCTTATTGATACATTTCATCCTCTAAATCTGTACAAATTAAATGTATGAGAAACCCTTTTTCTCCTTAGGGTTGGGTCAAGATATGGAGAGTTGAAGCAAGGACAACTTTTACAAGCCTGCTTCTTAGAGTTCAGAAATTCTGACTTTTAGCTTCCAAGCAACTTTTCCAAAGCAGAAATGAGAATCTCAAAACTGTCCAGCATTCTAAAGATATAATTTACAAAGACACAGGACTAGATCCTCGGAAGGGAGAAGTCACCAGCACACTGAACACCTTGGGGAAACCTGTCTCAAGCATGACAATTAACAGGCTAATGGTGCACTGTTCACTTTCAAACTAGAACCAGGCTCCACATGTGCCTCCAGCTGCTGTTTGCAGTTAGCAAGAGCTGTGTAATTGCAGTGCAGACGTATCTTCAATAACATGGATTATTCACCAGCCTCCAACACACAGCTTCTATGACACTATATGGAAATTGTTCAGGAGTATATATAAAGATATTAATTACTAACAACACCTGCTGAGGTCCTATGAGAAAACCCCATTTGCAACAAGGCTTTTGGAAAGGTTTCACCATCTCCTTACTCACAGGCTTCTGTAGGTAAGCAATAATCCTTGCTGGGAAAAGGAGATGAGGATTCTCTGTTGACTTCCCAACTGCTGTTCCCATTGCTCAGCAGGTTTGCAGCAAAACACCCAAAATTTTCCTATTCAACAGAAAATCCGTGTGAAATTAACACAGCACTCAAAAATAACCCAAACTATTCCTTCAGAAATAATACCTTGGAAATGAGAACTGGACACTTCAAATCAATTTGACCTGCATGAGTAAGTGTCTTTTTAGATAGTAATAGGGTGCCTAGACTCTCATGTCAGCTGTGGCAATTCTGGAGAACAGCGAGCTCATAAATCTGTAATTCACATGCAGGCTGCATTTGAAGTTTCATGGGGAGAAAGAAAATGACAAAATTGTGAATTTCCTTGTTTTAAACAAAGCCAGAGCACACATGTGCTGTGCATGTCTGCATGGAGAGGGACAGCTGGGCATCACACACCAGGGAAGAGGCTGGTATGGACACTGTAATGTGTTTAACCATCACACATCACCCTGAATTCAGTCTGGGGCTGGCTGACACACAGAGCATGAGAGATGAAGGATGCTGGGCTCTTGCCTCTGCCTGGGGCAGAAGGAAGAACCTTCCCCTGAAGTGCCCCTGTGAAACAGAGAGGATATTCTGGGGGTGAGGAAGGAAGAGGGTGTGAGTAATGGACAGGCTCCAGAAGGCCACTGTGCAAAGTTGATCCAGCCACCCACCTGCCTTAGAACCAGTGCCCCCAGGAATGCACATAAAGCATCAGTAATTAGATGTTGCTTTCTAAGAGGCACCAAAACACCCATTTGCCACCCAGAAAATTTGTCTAGAGTTTGCTGCCTACCAGGAGCTCACACTCACTGAGCCTGGTGAGAGCTACAGAGCATCATCTGCTACTCCATGTGGGGTCTGGTGACACTGCAACAAGACAGATCAGAGCCCCAAAGAGAGAAGGTGTTCCTCAGAGCAATGCTAAAAGGATCAGGAGCAGAGAGGATGGCCCCTCTACCCTTTCAATCCAGACAAGTGGAGCAGTGGGTTCTCTGGAGGGAAGGGATGCCATCCAGAGGGATCTGGACAGGCTTGAGGAGCACCCCATGGAAACCTACTAAAGTTCAGCATCTCCAAGTGCAAGGTCCTGTGTCTGCATCCTGTGCTGGGGGCAATCCCCAATATCAGTACAGACTAGAGCATGAAGGGACTGAGAGTTTTTGATTAAACCTTAAAGAAGTGTAAGGTCTTGTTTCAGTAGGAGTTGCCCAATAAATTGCTTGCATGTAACAGAAAAAAAGGAAGACAGTATGAAGGATTTTTTATGTATAAGTAAAGACAATGGCTCAGAGAAGGATCCACTCCTAATGGGTAAGAACCATAAGATTTTCAGTGTTTCTGACAGGAAAATATGTTAAAATAGTGATAAACAATTTCTAATTACATTGATCATACAAAATAGTATAAATCCTATTAGACAAAAAAGTCAGGGTGTTCTCTTTTTGAAATCCAATTTAGTCTAGTAAATAAGAAAAGTGATCTTTTGTTTCTAGCAACTTGGGGCAAATAAACTGGATTTTAATTAGAAAAGAAGTATAATGAAATTAAAGCTAAAGGAAAAACAAGGCCTTAACAAAACTAGCTGAAGTGTTTTTTTTAAAAAAGTGTTTCCACTTTTTAATTGTAAATTGAATTAAGAAGCCTATAGTTATTATATAAGGAAGAAAATTACAGGAAAATATTCAGCTGGAGAAGTGCTTTAGAAGTCAGCTGGGATGTATTTTTACAGCCCATGAAGCAGAAGCATTTATTGCTAGAAAGAAGGAAGACTTCTTGCTGATACATGATCTATAGAACCATAGAAAGGCCTGGATTGGAAGGGACCTTAAATATCATCTAGTTCCAACCTCCAATTCCTCTCCCTCTGTGTCACCTCTTCCCCTTCCACAAAAATTGTGGGTGGCAAGTATTTTCCAGCCAGCCATCAGATCTCCTCAGTTTCAGGTTCTCTATTGTCTCAATTCACAAATGTTTTAACAAGCCAGGCCTAAAGAGAAAAGGCAGGCAGAACATCATCTTGGGTCTACCAAGCTGCAGTATGATCACTCATCCTTTCCCAGTTCCATGCTGCTCTTTATCAGATAAACTTTGCTTTGTGGAGGAGATAAGAGAATCAGAGAAATAAATCTCTCAGAAGAGACGCTGAGCACACTGTCTTCTGCAGGCACCAGCTTGTAAGTATTCACACTGTAAGCCTAAATATTTGCCTCTCCATAATGGCACCTTAGGCAGATTTACAAAGCCAGGGGACCAGCTCCTGTTTCATTAACCAGGGTGTCCTTCCCTTTCTCACCGTACTCTCTCCAGACTCTATTGATTCAGACAACACAATTAGTGCTGACTCAGATTAAACACAGTCTCAAAAAACACTTACTTTTTTGTCTCACGACACAAAGGCAAACTGAAGACCCTTATGATTTGTACTGCAGCAACATAAAAATAGAAAAGAAAATTCTGCAAACATTTATGGAACCTTTACAGTTCCATGTGAAACAAATATGAACCAGAAGTAAAGTCCTTTGGGCATCTGATAATGTGTACAGTAATTTCCAGAAATACAGAAATAATTGATTTATGTTGCTTCAGAGAAGGGTGCTTGGAGCAAGGACTATTTACCCTTAGGGATTCAGAACTGCTTAGTCAGACAACCAAGTGGAAGCAGAAGTCACTTTAAACTCTGTACCCAGCAATTAAAATGTGGAGCTACATTTTCTTACACCTTTTGACTTACTAGGAATAAAAAACCCCAAAAAACCCCAACTCAGAAAAAAAAAAACCCAAACCAATGAACCCAACAAAAAACAAAACCAAAAAACCCCAAAAGACCACACATCCTCAAACCCCCCTAGAGCTAGAAGCCTTTTGTCTCACCTGCATGGATGGAAGCTCCCTGCCTTATGGATTTACTGACTTTAATATCTTACCAAAATGCCTATTGACAAACAATAGACCTTTTTCTGAGGGCTCTGTCCTGTTGCCTGTTTTTCTATTGCCAACCTGACAGGATTATGTGTGCCCTTCAGCTTGTTTCTGCTAAAATATAAGGACCTTATGAGAGCAGGGCTCCCCTGGAAGCAGCAGTCACTGCTGCTTCTCGCATGGATGATTTCTGCCATCGAGCACAAACACTGGCCAAGAACAGCCCCCACAGAAACCAACACTAGCCACAAAAATGACACCTTCTAGCAGGAATGACACACACTTAGCACTGCAGCCTGGCCTGCCAAGCCTCTGGTGCTGGGAGCACAGCTAGCAGGTTTGCCTCTGTTACCAGCACGGGCATTTTTCCTGTCAGGATTTTACTGCTTTCCCAGCTGAAGTGTACTAATGGTTTTCTGCTTTTCCATCTCTCCACTACAAGTCAGCCTGTTTTAATTTCTGCAATTGTGATTTTTTTTTTTTTGTCAGTGGCTTGTTATCACATTGTCTTCAGAATACTTGAGAAACATCGATGAAACACAAAAATTTGCTAATTTGTGAAAATAATGAGCATTTTAGTTAGAAGGGAGTATGTTTATTCTGGTAGCAATGCAGACAGGCATCAGTCATTATCCTACTGACCACCTCATCCAAACTGTGGTCCTGTTGCATTAAAAAAACCCCAGGATATTCACCATCAGATTCATTAAAACATGTCCAAAGATATATTTTCATCTCATCTGCTGGGCCTTTCCCCATTTAACCAGAAGCACTGGTGCAACCTCACAGAAAGTCTCTGAGATGTGGTCCAGGGACATCAGTGTGCTGTGTATGTCCAAAGAAATTGCTGGAGAACTTTTAAATGTAATTCTTGCTTAATTAATCTCAGCTCAATTTGAAAAAAAAAAAAGCATAGAGAAAGGAAGGGAAAGGCTGTAACAACTACCCAGACAGGGCAGCAGATGGGAAAGAAGAGAGGCTCTACAAGGTCACACAGAGCAGGTGGCTGCCTGTTTATTGGCTCCTATTTTCAGGAGAATATGTATTTTGCCATGTGAATTATGGAATATCCCCTATTTATCATAAAGGGGGACTGGAACATCTCATCTCCTCTATTATGCTTCATAGAGGAACCTGTACTTGGGTTTTAGACAGGAAACGATTCTTTCAAGTTTCTGTATTTCTCAAGAGAATCTTAAAAGAAAGGCCTGTGACTCCCAAGAGTGCAAATCTCCCAGACATGGTCCCACCACTGTGCTGTTGGCCTTCCCTGTGTCCCAAAATCACACAAATCCACTGCCAGAAACCAAGCTATTACAAACAGGAGGTTCATTAACCTAAAGTTTTTTAATCAGACTTCAAAATTCATCAAGTACACAGATTAATTCCTTATTAGTGTTCAGCACTAATGACTTGAGCAGTACAATCTGTATTGCCACTAGTTTAAATTTTTTTCATTTTGAGGCCTAAACAAACCGATATGTAGGTCTGTTTACCTCTTCCATAACACAGCTAGCTGAAGTGCCCCCAGGAATCCTTCACCAGGGGTGAATCCAGCAGAATTTATTTTAGTGCATCTTGAAAATTTACTTCATGAAAGTTAAAGCATCCTGATCACAGCGATCAACCCAAATCCTGCTCAAATGCCAACTGTTTTGACACAGACAAAGCTTTTTTTTACTGAGAGCCATCTCAGAACCTTGAAATGTTGCAGCATTTGCTAATATTACAAAGAAATTATTGCACAAGTAATGTCCACGATGAACAAAGGCAGAATGTAGCTGCCAGATCACTGGATTTCTCTAATGCACATCGATGCAACAATCAATAGGCTACTTTGCAATTTTCCTAATAAAATATTTAATGCACAAGCAATATAGAAAAATTTAAACTGGACACTAAACTGAGCTACCAAAAGGAAAGAAAAACACTGGACATGTGCTACATAATTGTATGTGTGTTGCTGCTGTTGTTCACAGAATGGAGCTCCATTACTTGAACACAGCAGTTCTCCCTTGTCCTTCAGTGACTTAGAGCCAAGAGCTTGGTTTCTCAAAATATTTATTTTTCAAAGGCCTCCATAACCAAATACTGCTGAGAAATTTAAGACAGCAAGGCTACAAAACCAGGATTTAGTCCACTGAGGTCCAAGCTCTGTATAGGAGCAGGAAATTCCTTATAGCCACTCTCAAAGAGAGCCTCCTTCCCTTTCATCAGCCCTTTTTTCACTTCTCACCACCCCCAAACCAGCATTTTCTATCCACAGGCATTTCAGAGCCTGCTTTACCTTCTCATTCATATTGTCTTACTCCATCCCCTTTAAGGTTATCACTCATCTCTGGTTCCCTTTAAGGATAAATCCTCCCAGCTGACATAAACCCACACAACTTCGCTGAAATCAGAGCCTTAATCAGTTAAATCAGATGAGGAACTTACACTTTCTGCCTGCTTCTCCTGCTTTGTCCAGTTAATTCATGCCTTTAAAGGGATGGATCCACCCTGTTTTCTTTCATCCTATTTCTTAAGGAGCTTCCCAGTATTTCTTGTCACTTTTTCATTTACCTCACAACATCTTCTCCAAAGTCTGTTCATTTCTTTCAATCCTCTATTCGACTAATATTCCAACAAAAATATCCTGAATTATGTAATCAATTTCTCCATTTTTAAATTTTGTTATATTAATAAATTATCATAAATGTATTGTAGGAATTCTATGTGTAAAAGTTACTTTTTAAACAAAATAGACAAATGGAACATAGTCTATATTGGATGTTTCCTTTTAGAGATGTTGGAGGAAGGAGCAAGGCTGCTTCTTTCTTAATGTGGGTGGTGGAACTGAAAGCAAATGAGAACTTCTCCAATCTGGAAGAAAAGCTTGTTTGCCATCCTGAACGAGTACTCATGCTACCAGCAGTTATTTTTACCAAGCCCATCGTTTTGCAGCTGGGAGATGTTAACAAAATCTACTGCGAATTTGGGGTTTGGGAGACAGGGGCTCTGCGCTACAACGTTTCAATATCCTGCATCCTACATAACACGGAATACAAATTGTCCACTCTTCTGTGGCTCTGTCGGAGGTAGGACAGCAGCCTCTCAAATCAGCACGCTGCAGAACACTTTTACAAGCAGGAGCAAATTGAGTTGCACGTGCTGGTGCAGCCCAGGCAGGGAGCCAGGAGAGCATCCCCCGCCACGCACGCACACGCAGCCGAGTCCGGAAGCGTGGTGCTCACACATGGCTCAGTGCTGCATCTGGAAACACGCCCCAGAGACTCGTGCTGGGCACCAGCTCTGAAACACTTCTAGAAGTAGTTTCTGGAAATGCTGTTGTTTCAGTAAATAGCATGGATTGAGCACTGTTATTTCCTAAACCACAGGAAACGGTGCCTTTTTAAAGCTTGGAGCTTAAGCTGGCAAAACTACTTTACACAAAGATAACATTTTTAAGGATGGAGGGGGTTTGCTTAAATTTTTCAAGGCACAGCAAATTTTTCCTTATGATGAAGGGTCTCTGTATCAGGAACCACACAATCATAACAAAACCTCTGGAAGTTATTTCAGTACACTGTGCTCTTCAGCTGATGCCAAACGTTTGCAGACTGTGGATTTAAAATGTGACCTACCAGAAAAACTAGCAGAGGTCAAAGTTTTTATTCACACAGCCCCAGTGGCCAGTGGCCAGCACAGCAAGGCAAGTTAGGCAGGGATAAGGATAAGGATAAAAAGCAGTTCTCTCTCTCTTCTCTATCTGCCTGGAGGGAACGAAGACACCTACTTTTGCAGCTCCAATGTTCAAATTCTTTTTGCTTTCATGTGGTTACTGTGAATGTTCTCTGGAGTATTAAATGAGAGGAAAGCATTACAGTTTTTAACTTTGATGCCCTATTAAGATGAATATGCACCTAATGAGCTGAGAAATTACCATTGCTGCTTTTTTTTTGTGCTGCTGTACAAGAGTAGCTAATCAGGATGGGGGCAAGCTCTTTGTGTTCCTAACCCAACAGCAACGAAAGTCAGGAGATTATATTCAAACATATGTTTAATGCAGCAACAAAAAAGGCAATAATAGCTTCTGCTATGAAAGGGGGACTAAAAGGGCATTTCTTTTTTTTTATTTTATATTTTTTTTATTATTTTAAGAGCAACAGTAACTCTCTCTTGTAGTTCAGATGTTATTTGGCATAAAACTTGAGGGATATTATTTGTAAACCTGCTATACCAATCAAAATAGTAAA
Organism: Drymodes brunneopygia; assembly: GCA_013400955.1. NCBI lineage: Eukaryota > Metazoa > Chordata > Aves > Passeriformes > Petroicidae > Drymodes > Drymodes brunneopygia. The sequence goes on from VZTZ01035171.1 coordinate 972,703, forward strand.
CATTTAAATGTCTTAAAACAAACAGCAACAAAATTAACCATCACAACTGAAACCACTGATTATTCTGGGGGGAAAAAAAAGTTTTAGGTTAATAGCAACATTTGAACTCTGTCAAAGCTCCTTAATGCAGTGAGTTAATCCTGTTGGAATTTGAAACATGTCCTTGTTTCTCAGGTCAGGCTCCCTAGGAATGAACCTGGATCTAGTGACTATATGGAAAGATAAAGCCAATTATATTCCAGCATTATTGACTAATATTTCCTACTTGTCAACTGGAGTGTGGCAAGCCTTATTCATACTGTGATATGTGATCATGGATATGAATCTCTGTTTCCCCCTAAGGGAAATCTTTCAACAAACAGCTGACAGAGCAACAAACAATTTCCAAAGTAACAAATTAAAAATCTAATAAATATGATGCAAAGAAAGAACGTGGGAATTCAGGCATTTTTTTCAGTGCCTAAAACAAAACCTAAGGTTTCTTTCCTTTCAAAGTGGAAAGTACTGAAGTAATGAAGAAAGCACCAATTTGCCAAGGTTCATGTCCTGGAAGGTTTCAGTCCCCTGTGAGCCCCACAAATGTTTTACCAGGTAACTTTACTCAGGTGGTGAAAGGTTTGTCGCCCTGAGCTTGTTACAGTGCTGAAGTCCTTGCACAGCTGAAAAGCAGAAGTTTGGGTAACTGCAGCTCCTTTAGCAGGTACAATAGGCCAAGAGCCTCTGAACCAAACCTTTACAATGGTTACACTACATTCTTGTAAAGAAACCACAGGGAAATGGGTTCCCTCTTCCCTCTGCTCCTGCAAGCATTCCTTTCCAGTGCTTACAAAAGGCAAGGTGGTGTTTGCTTGGGAGTTTTTTTGTGTTTTAGTCAAGAAGATGTTGCTCTTCTTATGTACCACATTTAGCCTATGGCAGAGGTGACACATGAAGTTTCCTGAAGTCTCCTTTTTAAAAAAATCATCAAAGTCCCAGATAATCTGGTAACCTTATAGGGAAAATAACAGTAAGGATGATTCATCCCTGGTTCTCTTTGATGCTTTTTTTCTTCCTTCTAGAAGATGCACTCCAACATTTTGCAAAAGCATTTTCGCTTTGATAGAAGTATTACTGCAAAATGTGATCTAGAGGACTGTGTTTTCAGTTCTTCACTTACATTTGTGCCAGCCTGGTAATTGCAGTTTGAATTTTGGCCAGGCTCAGTAAGGACTCTGGCACGGGACTGCCCTGCTGTACCTGTAGCCACAGCACATCCTCGTGGTGGGGCTGCTCGGGGAAGGACTTTGAAGAACATTATTTTAACCCAGGTGCTTGGAAATGCAGCACCCTGAGCTCCCCTTATGCACAGCAAAGGAGCAAAGCAAGCTCTGCTCACTCTGGGCTCCTGAATTCCCCTCACACTGACTTCTGCTGCTACAGCAGCGATCAAAAGGAATCCCACCGGGGAATCTGAACAGAGGGAACGATTTTCTAGAGAGAAAATGTCACACAGAAGGAATGAGCAAGGAGGAAGTGTCAGTTTAGCGTTGTATTAAAGATGTGATTCCACTTTGAAGACAAGACCTGGTAGAATTTCACTTTCCCAAAAGTAATTTGCATCCTCCGTGCACTCAGTCACATCAACTGGCTGCACAGAAAAAACTAAGTGTGACTACTTCTTAATTATCATGAGATCTGTGCAGTCAGAGATCAGCAATAATCCCACCTGATGTATCAAAAACCCCAGTTAGGGTCAGGAGTGGTTTTTAAGGGGAAAAATAATAATAATTAAAAAAAAGAAACAGATGCATTTCAGATAATAAATGTCTAACTTTTTGTGATTAAGTCATGTCTCTTCCCATTTAATGGCAAAGTAGAAGAGGGAAGAAAGTAATGAAAAAGGAAAGAGAATCCCAAGTTTGAGGTTCTTCAGGATATACTTAGAAGCAGTATGTTTCAAGTGAAAAACGGGAATTTTCACAACAGTTTATCTTTTGTCTAAGCACACATTATTTTAATAAAACATTTCAGTGATCATAAAGGTTCCAGCATGCATGGCTGCTGAGGAGCATGCCACAATCACAGCTATAATCTGCTTCACAGACGTAGTGCTGCAGGTGGCAGAGGAAAAGAGAGCAAAATTCTATTTTACCCCAATTTACTGGCCTATCATGAAGGAGGAGAATGGAAACAGAGGCACAAAATACCTGTGAAAGTCACAACATAAGTAGAAAAGCTCTAGAGCCTACATCAACCACTTCCAAACCCATTCTTCTGAGATATAGCATGCTTTATAAATCAGCTTAAGACTTATTAAAGTTGTTTAAGAACGTGAAAGAGGAAACAACAGGCTTTGAAGAAAATTGAATTATTTTACATCATCAGTTTTGTGAACTCAGGAAGGCTGGTGGGCTGCTGGGGATTTAAGAAAACCTGCTTTGGGGAAAACTCAGAGAGTGCAATTTAACAAACAAATCCAGTGGAACACGATTATTGTGCCATCCTGCTTTGCCACGATGAGCCAGAAGGGCTGATTTCCTCACACCATTTGTAGAGGACATAAGGTCAGAAGTGCTGCCCGTGTTAATGCGCAGTGATTCCGCTAAGTACCTCACTGAGAGAGGCCTCCAGGGGCCACAGGCACTCTGCTCTCCCCAGTGGCTCACTACAAACCATCTCCTGCCCCACAGCACGGGGCTGGGAGCTTAAAAAAAAAAAAAAAGAAAAATGAATACTGCAGTAATTTCTTTCCGACAGTGATTTGACACCCAGCTGATGGAAGGAGCTAACTGTGCAACCTCTACACCTTGGGTTCTGCCCAAAGAGGTTCTCTCAAAGCACCCACGGGGTTATGGATTCCTGCTAATAGCAGCAATAGGATGGATGATAAAATTATGGCGGTGTAGAAATGCTCTCTCAATTAATTTCCCATCATGTTAAGGCCATTATCAGTGGATGTCATCTGGCGAAATGGAAAAGGAAAACACAAACCCAGAAGCCTTCAATACCTCTGAAAGTTTCACTCACTTAGCACATGATATAATTGCAGGGTAGAGCAGCCTCTTTAAATAGTTTACCTTCAAATAGAGCTGTAATGGTATTGATTTAAAGCATTGACAGGCAGAGCTGCTTAAAACACAGAAGCATAGATGGAATTAAAAAAGAAACAAGTACACAGCCCAGAAGGAAAGCAGGCAGAGATTCATCTCTCACCCTCCCCCAAAAAGTGTTGATTCAAGATTTCTAGATGTCAACCAGAGGTTTTTTGCACCAGCTTCCAACACAAAGCTCGCAGACCACTGTTTTATAGATCTTTATACTATACCATGTTGTATAATATTTCTCTAAAGGAGCTGTTTCTAATTACAGGTCTCCTTAGCTGTTGCCTGCAGTTTTTCAGGGGGAAGAGAGTGTTTAGAAAGGTATGGATGGGAAGAAACACAATGTAACCTCTATGGAAGGGCTGTCACACATTCACACACAGATATATGTACACTCACGTTCACATATATGAGGGTACATTTGCATTTATGTGTGCATGTCTATTCATATATATATACAAATGCACAGCCACATATGGTAATTAACTAGAACCTATCCTTATTTTGGCAAAATGAAGACTCTGTCAGAGAATAAGATAGGCAGGCTCTGCTCTCTTTTCTTCACAAGCTTTCTGTCTCCTCCTTGCTTGCTACCTGCCACTTTTGTCACTGCCTTCCCAAGGCAGACACGTCCATGTATCAACATGGAGCAGAGATTTTGGGATGCTGTGGGGACAGCTGAGCCAAATGTGCAAGAAAAGATCACTGGTGTATGGAAGGTTCCTTCTGTGAGTCGATCTGGAGACACGATTTCCCCTACTATAATTAAGGTACAAGACATATGATTAAGAATTAAAACTCAGCCTAAGAGAAAGTGTGTGTGCCAAGAAGAAGTGAGCAGAAGAACATTTACAGTAAGACAGGCAGCAAGAAAGCAATGAGCCAAAGCCAGCTGGGAGGGTTAGAGACTTTCTTTAACATACCCAAAGAAAAATGTACATCCATAAAGTGAGAAAGAGGACAGAATCCTCTGGGCTGTATTTTTGTCTCTCCACTTTTGAAAATGTAAAGGATATATCAGGGAGGCATTTACATCTACAGTGTAATTGTGACAGTCTTCTGGATATGCACATGCAACTATTCATTGGTACAAAGCATCCAAGGCAATTCTTGTTATGAAAGTCAAAATTCCTTTTGGCTGTAAGAAGAACTGGTAAAAGCCCTAAAATTCAAGGGAAAACTTCTAAGCTGATGCACATGAAAATGTCTCACAGGGCACCTCAGACTGTGGTACCATGGCTTGGTTTCAGCTGAAGAGCACCAAGAGTGCTCTGTGATTTGGTGAAGAGGTGACTGCCTCTAACCACACATCATCACCCCAGCAGAGTTTACAGCCTGCTGGGATTGTTACTGGTGCCCTCCCCTTTCCATACTGTCTCAGCAATCTGGATGGCACTGATCCTCAAGACAGGAGTTTTTACTAACCCAAAGCACTCAATCATGTTAGGCCATCACCACCCAGGCAGGTCTAACAGGGAGGTGCTTCCAGCAGCAGCTGCAATAGGGCAGGACACAGCTTGGTGACATTCTGAGCATGAGGATGGCTCCCAGCACGGTCCAGAAAGCACTGCCAAAGACGACTGGACCCCAATTCCAAATTTCATAGTTCTGAAGTGAAACAGGTGGCCAAATGAAAGAATGCTCTTTAGCAGTGGTTACTACTGCAAATAAGTCACAAACTGAGCCCTACATCAAAATTCAGTAGTTACACTGATTTGCTTTCCCTGCCCCCCTCCAACATTACAAGAAACAGCTCTACGTACAGCTGGCATCTTGAGAAACTTGAGGCACTGCTCTGTTTGTAGAGATCACCAAATAACTCAAAAATCAGGAAAAAATACTTTTGGAAGCAAGTGCTTCTCAGCTCGCTGAGGAGGCAATTGTTGCCATTATTGACAGCTCAGAAACACAGGACACAATTTGCTCTTTTATGTCTGATTCCACTCCCCAAAATGAAGCATCTGGGAATGGGCTTTGGCTGACACCCCTGAGATTCAAGCTCCTTCTGCTCAGTGTGGTCCTGACCTGGCCCTACCACTGCACTTGCCTCATTCCAGTCTAGACCTGCCTGAAGGAATTGCACAATGGCAGCAAAATAGGTCTTAACCTTATTCCATGGGCAGCTTCCTTGTTTCAGCTGCCAGCATCTATAGTGCCACTGCATTAAGGACTATCTGTTCTCATTTAAATGGACTGCTTTACAGAGCAAAATGGAGAAATGCAGACTTCATGTCTACATCAGGGGCATCTTTAGATTTGAAGACTGTGTAAGTCTTTTAAGTATCTCTGGATGTCAGCCATGTGAGATGTAAGTGGGCATCTAGGGCATGTTAATAGTTTTATTTAAAAAAATGTAACCTGTAACAGAAAAAGCACCTCTTTCTTCCTCAAATGAAAGCTACAAGAGCAAAGGCATCCACTATGGATACAGCTTGGAATCACTGACAGTAGGGGTGGGGAATCCCACACTTCCACCTTCAAAATCCCCTCTAGCCATCATGTCAAGCAGAAAGAAGACACAGCGAAATGTTCCCAGCAGTAGTGGATCATCACTGTGCTTCTTGCTGCAGCAATTGATGTTTAATTCCAGCTTTTGGAAAGTTAGATCACTGAAAATGCCTCCAGCTGCTCTGTGTCTGCTTCACTCCAATGCCTTTCTGGTTTGGGAACCTGCCTTTGTAGCTGGTTATGTAACTTCATTGCAATCCTCATTAAAAAACACATACCACTGAACTCCTCCCCACCCTGGTGACTTACATGTCCCTTTGTTCCATGGGACAATTTCAACCACTTCCAATAGCCTCGGTTTTTACTGACATTCTTCCTCTACCTAGATTCTCTGAAGAATGTGATGGCATTGCCTTTGGCTTCAGACACAGCTGCAAGGATCAGTCATGTGAGTGAGCAGCTTCCCCCAGCTCTGCTGCAGCCACAGGATCTGGAGAACATTGCTCTGTCCTGTTCCTATAACAAAGCACCCCAAGATTTCTGTTAAATTAAAAGAGGAAGGTTTTGACATTTCACCCCAAAACTCAGAACGTAACAGAATCCAGATTTGGTGTCCAAGCAAAAACACATAAAATCATTTCAATTTAGTCTTCACTGAGTGGTCAAAGCCAGCCAAAAAAAAAAAAAAACCAGCTAAAGGTACAATAAGAATTTTAGAATTTTAATAAGCCCACTCAGTCCCTGCTTTGGAAACTGGCAGCCTTGTTACATCCTCATGAGATGGGTGAGGCACAGAATTATACAAATTCCTTATAGGGTTTGACAAGTCCATTACACCTCTGATGTCTTTAACCTTGTACTACTTTATTGTACTGAACTTACGTCAAAGCAAATATTCCAGGATAATTGCCTGATAATGTTTGACTGCTGTGGCAACGCTGCAGAAGGCACAGTACTGAGCTGCTCCTCCAGCTCCTGGAAAACAGTTCTTAGCTCAGCCATGAGGAGGAGATCAAGGAGCCAAATTAACTAGAAGCTGATGGTGACATTTTCCCAAAACTAAACTGAAATTTTTTTTTTTTAGTGACTAATAGCTGAAATAGCTTTTGATCTGCTAATTTTTAATTATTGCTTGCTTCTGTTTGCCAGTCCTGATAGGGAATGGAAACAAAGAATATGAAACAGCAGGAAGCATTATTTCTGCTTTCATTAGGGTCAGAAATTACTCAAATTTTCCAGACATATTCTAATGCTCCTTTTTCAAGTTCCTGGATAAAAGAAGTGTTTAATTTGTGGAGAAACAGCATCCAATTGCTGCACAGTGCCTTTCACCCTGGGTTGCAGCCTGGGGTGGTTCTGATGGGTTTGGATGACACTGCCATGACAAACACAATCTGGGTATGATAAGAATAACAACCCTGAGTAAGGCAAGAGTAGCAGTAGCTATTGTGCTGTTTGCCAGGAGCTGCTAAAAGGTGGACCTGTGGGAGGGCTGTTTAAAAAGCAAGAGCCATAGGCAGGTAGTTATAGAGGGAGCTGTCTGCTACCACAGATGAACCCCTAATCCTTGGGAGTCACTGCCATGCACTGCAGATTGTTTGTTTTAAACAGGAGGAAGAGGTACTCACTCCCCACGAGTCTCTAATTTCTTTAATTAGCAGCAGAATAACCCTGAAGATGTCAAACTTGAGTCCCCAGCACACCAAACTTCAGTCCTTATGTGATCTCAAACTTTTCCTCTCCCTAACATCCTGGATAATGAAAATAGGATAAACCCAACCATAAGCCCTCAGACATGCTCTGAATAAGCACCATAACACATACAGTGTACAAATTAGATCACAAATTCTATATTGCAGAAATATTCATTGTTTAAATACTTAAAATGGTAAAACACGATGACAATTTCCCTGAAAAAGATAAAGCTAATAAAAATTGGTACCAAATTGAGAGTCTTATTTGAAGAAATTCAATAAAATTAAGGAGAAATGACAGAATATTTCAGCCCTAATTACTTTTTTAAGATCTTGGTATACTGCTTTATAATGATACTGTCATTAAAAACTGAAGATCTCAAAGTCCTGTGTGCACCACAGAAAAACAGGATTTGAAAGACCTGTATTGTTTCGAGGCAGAGAAGTATTAAAATCCTCTACATGCAAAAGGTAACACCACACAATGACAGAAAAGACAAAATCCAAACTGGAGTTTAATTTTCCTAGGTGCTTCTGAGAAATCCCATGTCCAGCCCATATAATTTATTCATGCCAAAGGAAGAGGAACAAAGACCAAGCAGAGAGTCCTCCTGAATCCCAGACCTCTGCTCTAATTATTGACCCATGCTCTCCTTCAGCACCAATTTGCTCTCACACAGTTTAATCCATTTTTAAGCCTTGATTAAAAAATGAATAAAATAAAAACAATGATACAAAGTCTTTCAACCATTCTTCCCAAATCTTCACATCTTACATGTAACGTACATCAAGCCAGAACTTGTATTTTTGTGTTCTCTGAACGTGCAGTGGTGCTTTCACATCTCTCAGACTGTGCCACTGCTGGATTCAACTCTTTATATAAAAATCAGAGCCAAAGGCAAGCAACTAGCCCTGCATCTACCAGTCCTGGATCTCAAAAACCTTAAATAATTTGCCTGGCAATGCTGAAGTGTATAGAAAAAGGATTTAGTGCAGCGACAAGATATGAAATAAACATCTGTATTCAGTCTTGAAACGCTTCAATTTGCCATATATCTCCCAGTTTCTAAGCACACACCCTGCCAAAGGCCTTTCTGATTAATAGCTTGGAATCCCCTTCCATGGCTCCAGGGAAAGGGGAGTGGATGTACTAATCTGTTATCCACCTGTCTTTGTATTATGTAATACAACACTTATTTTATCCAGGAAGATTCATCACCATTGACACCATAATAATCACAGCTAAAATTGCATACCAATGAACTCCCAATGCTGGCCCTAACTCAGTCTGGTAACTAGAGCTGAATCAGATTTGTCCATCAAAAGCTAACCAGGAAATCTCTAATTCTTAAACAAAATAAAATGGTTATTAATTCAAAATTAACCTAAACAAATAGGTTAAAAATAACCAGTTAGAAAGAGAAAAAAATTCTTTCTGCTATGCAACTTAACAGAGTAAATACAAATAAACAAAATTTGTTCATCATTCACAAACAAATGCACTTTAATGTAAACTAACAATATGCCTTTTTTTAGTAATGACTGTAAGCTTAGTCCCGCTTACATTGGTGCAGAATCAGAGCTGCCACAAGTCCAGTGAAAGATGATGTAAAAGAATAATAATTGTGACCAGGGTTACACCTTAAGGACCAGCTAGGGTTTGAATTAGAGCAAGCCTAGACTCTGGGATGTGTTATATTGTATAAAAGACTCCAAAACCCTCTTTGTTGTATGGGAACAAGGGGGAGGTTATTTCACAGCACCTCAGATTGCTTTGTCCACTCCCAAAGGGAGAAGGAACCTCTGCAGTTGTGAGGTCCTTTCTGTTATAAAGAGAAGCCTTTGAAGAAGTGACTTCCAGTGACACACATTTCAGGACTGAGAAGTCTTAGACTCACATGCCTTTCATTCATTTGTGGGTAGGCTCTGGCTGCCTTTGCTTTCTGAAAGGAAGCATGGACTGACAAGACAGAACTATATTGCAATGTTTCCTGTTATTTTAAACATTTTACTTTACAGAAAAGACTTATGCATATTTAGAAGAATATCTGTGCCACAACCAATTTCCACTGCTGCAGGAACATATCTGTTCATGTTCATATTGTGCATAATTGGCAGCTTTTGACCAATTTTTACCCGAGAAAAATTCCCCTAATACACGTGTGGGCAATGGAGAAAGTATCCCATCTGCTGGCTGGCTCTGCAGGCATCTGGTGAATCCTGCCTTTCCCTGCTCTTAATGAGCTGCAGAAGCTGGCATGGCCATCAGGATGAAAGATAATGTTAGTGCTCAAAGAAATCCTCCTGTGCTGTTCCTCAGTCACCTTCAGCACAGGCAATGAGAGCTCACCTGTCCTGCAGCCCGGGCACTGGAGGTGCGTTCTCTCCTGCTGGGGATCCTGTCTGCAAGTTCAGTTTGGCAAAAAGAACATCCTGACTTCATTCAAACATACATTAGAAGTCTTGCAAAACAGCAATCTACCAAGAAAGGCTGCCAAGAGTATTAAATTCTTTCTGATCAGTTTGGGAGCTTGGAGAAGTTTAACCTCCTCTTTCTTCTCTGAGCATTACCATCACTGATGAAGGTATCAAAACTGCATTATTTGCATGGAGCTCCCCCTTAGAGTGATCTTCCAGACTAAACACCAGCAGCATGCCCATCGTACATTTGACAAAAAACATGTGGAACTTGCACTTCAAGAGATGACCTTGTTTCCTGGAGTTTGATTTTTATAGTCAGTGTGAACTAAGAGATTGTCAGAAGCCCTGGGCACAGTTTTGTATTTGGAAGCAGCAGGTGGAACTTCCCACTAAAATGAGAGGCCTGACTTCAACAGAAAAACTATTTTCCTGACTCTGAAATAAGCCTTCTTCCTTGGTCCACCAAACCCAGTCTTCAGCTGTTGCAAAAAAAGCAGGCACTAAAACCAGTTGCTGCAAATTTTTATCAGGTTTTTGTTGTGCAAAACCAAATCATGCTTTTAAGTGGGGAAAAAGTGATTTAAAGCTTCATTAGGTAAAAGATATACCATCATATCATTGATGTTTTGACAAAATTTAGATATTCTAAAGATACTCTTTAGATTCTGGGAAACGTTCAATGCTCAGGAGACACGTGAAATAAATTGAGCTAATCAATACGTAGACAGAAAATATCTCAGTGCAGTATGAGCAGAAAATCTTCCAGCATCTTCTATGTCCCTGATTACCAGTGGGCTAGAAATATCTCAATATCAGACTCCTTCAGTAGGATTACACACATCCACTGGCATCTGGCATTCAAATTCCAAGTGAAGCCCAAATGTACAGCATGTGTGTCTCTACTTGCAAACATCCCATCCCTTAAAGAGATATTTATATCCATGCCTGCATTTGCTCTGGCATTAAGAAGAGATTCCAAAAAAAAGAATAAAATAGTGCCAAAATACTCTTTCCTCTCTCTCTTCCCCCCAGCCTAGCCAGCACATAAACATGGTGCAAGCTGCACACCACCACGTATTGATGCTGGTGTTCCTCAGCACACAGGATTTCCTGCTGCTGAACTACACCCAAATGTCTATCCTGGACCACGTTTCTTCAAGTAGTCCCACACAGAGGTCAAAAAGATCACTGCTCTCAAAGCATATGGTTTTCTCCCTCATATGAAGAAAAATCACTGTATCTGTGATAAAAACTGTGGGGGAGTAAGGGAAGAAGCCACAAGAGAGATATTTTTGCTCTAGAAGTAAATTTTTGGTTTGTAGTAATATTCCACTAATAAAATGCATGAAAATTTGGATTGTAAATTATTATTTACTGTCCTGATATTTGACTTCCTTCTAGAGCACTAAATTAGCATTAATAATGTATACATGTGCTGGTGACTTTATGCCCCAAATGGCACTGTGGGCACTATTCTGATGCTTTTGTCTATAGATGTCTGTGTTTGTAGCACAACAATAACATCATTATGTCAAATTACCTCATACTGGGAACAAATAATAGAATCCAGATCAGGAGAACCTTCATTTGTCTTACTGCACATGTGGACAGAGGAACTTTCTCCCAAAGTAACAACAGTTCAGCAAAAGTCCACTCAATGACAAGTCAGGGGTCTAAATCTTTTCTCTGAGACTGACCAAAGGTTTGAACCTGCTCCTCATCAGCATACCAAGTATCCCAAGCAAAATTCTTCCTAAACCAGGTCTGCTTCTGCATGGTATTGACTTTAACTAAAGCTAGAAAGGAATACTGCATTGACAAAACCCTCATGGTTGGTTTACAGGAACCATTTCCCATCCCATTCTCCTTTCTGGGGGCAATGGCAGGATGCCCCTGAAAGTTAACTGGGAGCTAATATGTCTTACCTATAGTTCCATCCAGTGTATACTTGTAAATTAACTCCTTAGGAAGAAGTATTTCCTTTACCGGAAGACCTCACTTTGCCTATCACAGCTCAAATGATTACTTCTGATTACATTTTCAGCAGGAACCTGAAAAAACATTACATTTTCCATGCAGGGTGTGGTGTAGTTACTTTGCCATCAGTCTATTTTTTATAAGATCACAGAAGTAATTAGAGCAATTAGAGAGGTTCTTTGATGTCTTTCTGTCACAGGGGCTGTTAAGTCTAGCCCTTTCTAGCAGAAAGACAACATTCCCTGAATCCATAAAACATACAAAGATCTGTGTTCTGGTTGAGTTTTTAAAAATCTATTCCTGTGTGTGGTTTATAATCTCTCAACTCATAAGCCACTTGAGCCTGAACAAACAGTGTTTCATCATCAAGTCCAAGACAAAACTGGCATCAGGACACACTGCTTGGTCTGTACAGTCACATCACACTTGAGTTTTAGTATTGCAACAGTAGAATATCACATTTGCTTGACAACAGGGATCCCACAAATTCATTTTGAACATAGCAGTTCCCCCTAAGTAGAGCAGCAGCACTTGATGTGGAACATTACTGCCAGTTATGTTAAAGGAACAGAGCAAATGCCCTGAGAATGAAAGTCCATGTTACTGCCTCTCACGAAACATCAGTGCAGGGAGGCTGCTCAGACACCGTTTGCCTTTTTGGACACCCTTCTCAAAAAACAGCACAGTTCACAAAAGCATTTCCTCAGAGTTTTCCACATGAGGGGTTTGATTGCATCCTCCTGCAGCAAAGCTGTCAGTGGTGTTCTCCTCACCCTGGATCCTTCCCTGAGAGGGATGGACACTGCTGCTCTTTCCAGAGAGAACAGATCCTGGCACTTATCAGACCATCACCACATGGGAGGGCCGATTTTTTGCCACCTAACAATAAGTTGCAGCACAGTGCTGTAAGATCTTTTAGTGAGAAAGATGCAGTCTGTATTTGGGGTGAAGCTAAGAGGCATCAAATGAACTGAAAGTCCTCCACCACCTTCTAAATAGAAACTTCATCTCTTTTCAGAGCTTCCTGCTCACAGTTAAGTTTGCCACCACAGACAGGAAGCCCCTTTCCTTTGCCCAGCATCCCACTGCTGCCCTGAAGGTAGATAAAGTCTTGTCTGCCACTCTGCAAAAACTCAGTTTGGGGAAAGTAGTGCTGGGAAAGGGACCACAGGTTTGCTGAGAAGCAGCAGCATTAACCTAATGAGATTTCTTGGGAATTTTCCTTCTAACCTCCAAATAGTTCTAGGCATGTGCCAGGATGTAGACAAAGACTTGCAAGTTATTTTTACCCTGTGTCCCTGTGTCTGTTTAGCTGGTAAATGCTATAGCACTAATTACACAGCATGGGGATTTTTGTCTGCAGCATTAGCAAGGTTTTTCATGCACATTTCACCTGTAGCCTCAAAGACTGGAAACTTGATATTAATGAAACTAAACCAAAGCAATTTCTGAGGGATTTGAGAGGGGGCTCCTCAGCTTCAGGTTAGTCCTTGCCTGGGGCTTTTTTCAAGCTTGCTGCTCTAGAGCCTGTTTTGACTGTGCTGCTGGGCTCTCCTTCTCCATCTGAGCACAGGACAGCCCTGTCAGAGAGCTGCTGCCCTGTTTGTCAAACTGCCCTCTGCCCAGCCCTCCAGGCCCCCCCAAAATCTCACACCCAGCACACCGAGTTATATCTGCTAGCTCAAACACTCTCCATACTTTTCAAGCACTGTGCAAGAATGATGCACCAACTCTTCTATTTTCATCAGAAATACGACCCTCATCTTCACTGTCTGGAAGAGCTGAAGTGTCTCAAACATTTCTTCCTACACAATTCGGCCTTCAGTGAGGGGAAAGAAATAATGTACTAAAGAGCCTAATCTATTTCTGACTGTGAAGGTGAGTACCTTCTCTTCCCCAGAGCCTGCTTCTTCAGATCTGCCCTTTTCCAGAGGCATCTTTAACCTAAATAAAATCAGGGGCTCCTCTTCTGCCATGAACAATATTTTCACTTAAAAAGATAAAGCAACATACGTGCCATCAGGGAAAGATTTAATCAAAGTGGGAAAAAATATAAATTACTTTCTATTTCAGAGAGTGATTCTTGGAAGCTGTCAAATCTAAATTGGTTTTATTTGGCTTTTGACCTTTCCCTCAACAAAGCACTTGAATTCAGAAGCCAGTTCAGTATCATGTGTACAAGTGGAAAAGTTGACAGGTGCACCCTCCAAGAACTTTACAATCAACTCTTGTGATCTTCAGAGGAAGGAATAGGCACAAGATGCAGATTACACCACCAGTTAGAAAATCCAAACCAGAACTGAAGTCTTAGATCTGACAGATGTTTTTAAAGGCTATGAGGAGAACTAAGTGGCACCAAGGATTTCAGTAGAATGTGTGGATTTTTTTTTTTCTCCAGAGAGCTATGGGAAGCTGTTCACTTCCGAGCACTGGCAAGACCTTTACACTCAGAGCTCCTCAGACTGTTGGGACTGTGCTTATGCCAAGCTCTAGGTAATATCAATGCTCTGGAAAATTCATGGCATGTTATGCAAACAGCATTATGTTTGATGCCAAGCACTCCAGAGCATCTCAAACTGAGGCAGGGTGAGGTAGGATTTGCGTGGTACACAAATTTGGCACACACAGCCACATGCACACTGCTGGAATTCTGATGCTACAAAATATTCCATACTCAGAATATTCTGGAGCTTCAGTAATTCAGGACATTATCTATTTTATGAAGGGTTATTTAAGTCTGTTTGATTAATGAAAGAAAATGGTTACAAAACGAATCATTTCAATTAAAACCCTTGGCTAGTCCTTTAGAAGCAGGTCTCTGATCTCTTTCTAACTGTGAAATATATACGCAATATAAATTTATATATCTGTGGCCTAAGTACAGAAATTCCTAATCTCCTTTTATTTGAATGGAAATAAAATACTTAGAATACTACAGGTTCCATAGATTTGTCTAAATTCTGATACACTTCTTAGAAAAGAAGAAGAAATACAGGAAAAATCCTCATTTCACTGAACTAACTATAGATGCAGAGCCAGAACTTCTAAGCATAAATCAGCAAAAATCTATTGAAGATAGTGCTAATGGAAATAGTGATTTATACCAGCTGAAGTACCACCCCATACCATTTAGAATTTTTTGTAAAGACTTTCCATGTCAAACATTGTCTACATTTATTTGCTGAAGCAGTCCTGTTAACTTTAATTGAATCAATTCCTTGAATTGAGCAGAGTTTAGCCTGTCTTCTTCTTGTATAACTTATGTACAATGATACTGTTCTGCAAATACACCAAATAACAAAATAAACACTGATCAATGTGAACAGAAACATGTATTTGTTTCATCCTGGAGCCAGGGAGTTTGCAGTTTATATTACCTGCACTTTATAGTTTATGTGATAGCACTTTTGTATATAGAAGCTTTTGCTAATGTCTGAGAGAGTACTTTGGTTGATTTAGGAAAGAGAATATTTAAAAATGCAAACATCCACCACTTCTCTTCATGTTTTCTTCGGAAATGATTCACATTTTCTTTTCTAAACCAGTTTAGTTTATGCACATTTCTTTAGCAACATTGAGTTCCTACAGCTACATTGTTTCTGAAACTCTACCATCTTATTCAGAAAAGGCTCATTAGCCACAGAGAAAAACTTGCTACTCAGAGCTTGTTTCCCAACAGCATCCACAGTTACAGGGCAATAGCTAAAATACCCTTTTAAACACAAACCCCTCCTGTCTCTCAACTCCTCTTGAATTTGGGTTGTGTTGCGCATTTTTGTTCTTAGGATGTTAACACAGAATTGTATGCCTGAACCAAAACAGGGGCATACCTACCAATGCTTCTTACTTTTCTTTAGACTTTGATAGTCCACAAGAAATTAGAATTTAGTTGTCAGCTCCAAGCAGCCTAGATCAGAACCTGCACATTTGCCCTGGGCACAGGTTAGCTGTACCTTTCACACCACATTTATGCCAAACAAAACTCAAGGACCTTCCAACCCCACTTCTCCCACCCAAACATCTGGAGTTCTTCATGCACTTGGCAGTTATCCTCTAAACAGGAAAACCTCCTTGGATCAGGTTTGTCACATGCAGTTTGGACTGCCAGCAGGAATTCAGGATCACAGGATCCATTGCAATTTTGAGTATTGCAGGAGTAGGTGGAGATTTTTAATAAGAAAATACACCTACATCTAGAGAGTCACAAAAGATGGCTTCAGCTATTCAGAAAATTAAGATATGTCTCAAAATTTGCAGCAAATTTATGAACCCAAATTGACACCTTAATGCTATTATTATTTGTTCAACATAATAGTAAACCAGACTGTCACTGGAACTCATGTGAATAAAACTAATAGAAGACAGACGAGCCAGAAACAGACATATCTATACACACATTGGGATTTACTTTCAAAATCAATTTTTAAAAGAGTCCCCAAAAGACTTTTTTTTAGTGCATCACTGTTAGCCTCAATCTCTTTTCCTACGTATTAGAACTGGAGTGGAGAGGAACTGAAATATCCTCTTCAATCACTCCATTATCTCTTTTGGGGAGTATCCACATCTATACAGCATGATAGCTGCAACCATGACCCTCAATAGCAATATATTCTCTTTGTTAAATTCTTATTTCTGGCTTTTATTGACAGTCCTTTGGAGACCAAGTTTCTCAAGCAGCTGTTATGGTGGCACAAAAGCTGGGATGATAGCACTTTATTCCCTTAAAGAGAAAATACTCAATAAAAACTAGAGCGAACTTTCTTCTCACTGCTTTAGCACAGCATCACTTTAACTTCATCGATACTCTCAAAATTATACTCCTGATATATCTTAGCAAAACCCAAGACCTTCCACTTACATCACTGGGTTATTAAATAATAAAACAGACTGATACCCTGGATAAGGAAGGCGGTCCATCCTTGAAGTTGCAGCTGACCTTTTTGGTGACCTGAGAAAGGTCATTTCATTGCTTTCATCACTTTCTGATCCTGCTTTTGTCTGTCTGTCAGCACTTACTGGAATGTTTGTATGATAAAGGATGTCTCTTACCCCACATTTATACAGTGCAGGTCGTGCTGGTATTTCTGCTTATTAGACATAAAAAAATAAAAATAAAAATACAAGCCCATTTAAAAGCCAGAAGAGATACAAAGCTGACCTTTTCATTGCTTCATCCAGCTCGTGTACAGCACCCTGGACTACACTGTTGTGATTTGTCCGTGTACATTAGTCTTACAATAAAATACCCCAATTTCATGCCCACGAGAGCCGTGGGTTCAGAAATAGCACATTGATCAGGCCCCATTGTAAATATAATATGACACAGAGTTCAGATCAATATTCTGCTGTGCCTGCTACTACAATGCAGAGCGCAAGCAAATCATTATTTTTAGCTCTTAATAACGATGGGAGCTTAATTTCAACATTTTAAAGGTGAAGAGAAATGTTTGAAAAACAGCCTCATTAGTGGCCACTGTGTGAGCCCCATCAGTGTGGGCATGGAGCAGACAACAGCCATGCACAGGCTCCACACCAGCCCATTTTCTGTTCATGAGCCCAAGGCATGGCAACTGTTCTGCTCCCCCTGTGCAGCCACTCTCTGCAATGGCAGAAGTGCCTTTTCTGCCAAGTTTTCCAGAGCCCCAGAATGTCTGGGGAAGGCTGAGCACAGGTTTGCACTTGTCACCAGGGTGCATTTCCCCCTGCCCTGGTGTGCTGCATTCAATACACGATCTGGATTAATTTCTTCTCTATGGAGCTACAGACAAGATGACACAGGGACAGATTAGAGTGTAAAAAGAACCAAACTTGCTCCAAAAAATTCCCTGCTCTTTCTCTGAACGTCTCCTCCTGTTTTCACCTTCTACTTCCAAAACTGAGAAAACACAATTAAACTGACAGGGACTCCTGTGAACTGTGTTTTTTTCTATCAAGGGCAACAAATCTAAGAACTGAACAAAACAGCGTTTTATGAAACAGAGAAAGCAAAAATACAAACCAGAAAGATAACCAAGATTTTTTAAAAAAACATAAAATCAACTACTTCAGTAACATTTATGCAGCCTTACCTAAAGAACAACTGCTAGGACAAATTTGTTCCATCTGATGCAGTTACCTCCCTTGCAGCCTGAGACTGCCAAGGCCCAGGACTCCTGGTCAGCCTTCTGAGGTTGACCACCAAGGCCTTATCCAAACCCAACTGCACAAGCTGCCAGTAGTTTAGTCAAAAATTCATAAGCACAGAAAGGATCATCTGTAAATGTCCTCTTAGATGTAGAAGCCACTGATTTTATTTAGTTGAAACTAGCCTCAGGTGATTGTCTTTTCAGTTTTCCTAAACATTATTTTCTGGTGTTTGAACTTCAATTCCAGTGTTCTAACTTCAGTAATTGCTGCTTTAATCTTTTGCAGCTTCACATGTTCTTGGTAATAGAGAATAATAAATGTAAATGTAACATTTAGGCCATCAGTAATTTATCCTGGGAGAGCAGTTCAAAGGGAGCATCAGCTTGAAACTATTGGTTCGTTTGTGGAGTTTGAGGCAGGAGACCCAACTGTCATTTGACTTCAAGGAGCCTTTGTATGGGACTAATTATAACACAAAGCCACTGGACTCATACTGATTAGTTATTTATATTTTTGATGAAGTTATCTGCTGTTATTTTTTGATCTCTAATTAGAGGTGACCTCTAAAGCAGGGGTTTGCTTCATTTTCCGGAAGAGCAGCTCAGGAATCATTCAATCACTCACTTAAAATAAATAGCACGGTGATCTCAACGCTCCCTAGAGTTGATTCCTAGTTAACAAGAGAAGAAAAACATCCGATTAAGATCCCAGAGCTGGCTCTCTGAGTGGCCAGGGGCTTTTTTAAAATATGTCACACAGATGGAAAATGTTTTCCAGTAGTATCTACAGCGAGTCATGACAGTCTCTTTTAGATCCTTCATAATTTGTGAGACAGAATTAACAGCTGTTTTTAAAGTAAAATATAACCCATGGGAAATGGGAGGAGAGGATGAATCCTGACGCTTCACTTTCTGACATTCTCAGGCCAGGAAAGGAAAGGTTTCATTTTCATCATTTAAATGCTAATATAATTTCATTGCCACCTGTCACTCCATAAAATATTTTCCGTTGCTTTAATCACATTCTGCTCTCCTCAGCAGAAAATTAGCTGACGCTAAAATACCAAAATATTATTAGGAAAGTTTTATTTTTATGGGTAGATCATTTGGTATATAAGAATGATCTACTTGGGGCAATCTCTTATTCAAATGCTGATGCATGCAGCAGTCACATTCAAATACTGGGAAGAACAAACTGATGTGTTTGATGGCCTCAAGGTGCACTGGGGGAGTTTTAGATTAGATATTAGGAAAGATTTCTTCACAGAAAGGGTTGTTAATCACTGGAGCAGGCTGCCCAGGGAAGTGGTGGAATCCCCATCCTTGGAAGTGCTCAAAGAACGCATGGATCTGGCACTTGGATATGGACGTGGTTTAGTGAACATGGTGGTGGGGCTGGGTTAACTCTTGGGCTTCGTGGTCTTGGAGTGCTTTTCCAACCTTAATGATTCCATGGTGCACCAGAAGTGCCCCTACAGCCCTCCATCCCTAACTTCTGGTACTTTCAGTAGTGAATGCCACGTGGGGCCATGGGATAGAACAATATTCCTTCAGTTGCACTGCGTGAGTCGGCTCTGACTCCCTCTTACAGAAGCTTCCCCAGAAACGAAGCAGCTTTCCTGTATTTTGGGGAAACAACAGACACAAGCTGCCTTCTCCACGTGTTTCTTCTCATCATAAATAAAGGGTATTTTCAACTGTTTTGATTAGACACTGTTTTCAGGTAATTAAGTAGAAAAAAATCAAGGTACCTGGCAATATCTTAAAAAAAAAAAATAGCAAAGACACCAAAAGACATCTGGAAGGAAGCAAGGGATAAAAACCTGGAAGCAGCAGTCCAGCAGACACTGAAGAGATCTGCTTTCAGAAGACAGCAGAAAGGTTAGGCCTGATAAACACTGATGAGTCGTTTCAGCCATGGAGGTTCACCAATTAGAGCAAAATTGCTGTGCTATGCCTTATTACTTTCCTGATTTCTTCCCACCTAAATACCTTATTCAAAGAAATATTTGCTACCAGATCTTTATTTATAGCAAGTGGTAAGAAAATCCTCCAGCAACATATTTTTTGGAATTGCAGAATGTTCTGGATATTACTTCCTACTCTTCTTATGTGAGGATACAGCATGGGAAAGGACTTTAACCATCATATAATTCTTAATATGGTAGGAAAACTAGAAAATATTATCTTTATTTTTAGCAGAAATAATGATGAATTCAAGTTTAGTATTACAACAAGAAATTTAGTCATATTCTTCCAGTGAGCTCACTAGCTGGACAGACCAAATATAATTAAATGGATTAAGTAAATGCTGTCAAATTTATTTTAGCATTGGGACTAAGAATATAATGATAACATGGTTAACTTATATCCATTAATACATATCATATGTTATTTTCCTAAAGTATATTAAAAACAAAGACTTATTTAACCTCGTGCCTCATATAAGATGATGCTAAGGCTCTTTCCTGGAAAAGAGGAGCTCAAAGACTGAAAATCTAGTTCTCACATTCTCCTCCTCCTCCTCTTTTATTCTTCCTACAAATCTTAGCTAAGAATGAGTGTTCAGTCTCCCAGAGGGGTTTTCCTGCAGACCAAGTGGCATTAAACAATCTCTATCAACCACTGAGAGCAGACCTCCCCAAATTCCTCCGGACTCTATGACTGCCCTTAATGGAACAGCACAGCTCGAGCAGCTACAACTGCAGCCAGCCCAGGCTCTGCTCTGGTCTGGGATTTGATCTGTGACAATTTGATGATCTGGCCTTATTACCAATTCAACAAATTCTAGCTCCTTTTAATCTCAAACCCACTCCATTATTGCAGATTATTACAGATGAGTCCATTATTAATTTCTCATACAAACTTAAAATAAAAAGTAAATAAATAAGGCCTTCAGAAAGACTGGATTTTTAAATTTTTTTCTGAATTCCTACTCCAGTGCTTAAAGATGCAAATT
The DNA here is from genome assembly GCA_013400955.1 of Drymodes brunneopygia. Classification (NCBI taxonomy): domain Eukaryota; kingdom Metazoa; phylum Chordata; class Aves; order Passeriformes; family Petroicidae; genus Drymodes; species Drymodes brunneopygia. The sequence goes on from VZTZ01035171.1 coordinate 993,407, forward strand.
GTTCCCAGATATTTCTGAACAGTCCCACAGTTTTAACTGTAACTGGTTGTTAGGAGTACATTAAAAAATGGCTTGTAATTTTTCTTTAGGTATTTTCTTTATGTTTCAAAGGAACCATGCACCCGAAGTGCAAAAAATAAGGTAATTTTCCAGGCTCCTTTGGACTTTCATTACTATTGATTTGTCTCCATCACTGCTACAATGAATCTGAATTTTCCAATGGAAACTTCCTTTTCAAAGCATAGCTAACTATTTCTAACAAAAAGCCCTGATTATGCAAGATAGATGGGGTCTTTGTGTTTTGGTGGTGTTTTTTAGCACGTTCCAAGTCTTACAGTATAACATTATTAGAAAAAGCTAATGGCTCAAATTTTTCAATCAAATTGGACTGTGTGCTTGAACAAGGCTACATGATTCTTGCAATAGGAGCCACACTGATTTTGGAGTTAATATTTGTTTTGAAGCCAATCTGACAGCATTTTGACAGTCCCTTTGACATGCTGCAGTTTCTCATTCTAAGACCTCAAAACAAAACACAACAAAACCCCTGAGTGGTGCAGAATCTTGCACTTACAGTTCCAGCAAACATTGCAGACAGTTTCATCGGTGTCTTTCACACCAGTGGGAAACAAGCAAAGCCTCATCCACTGGTAAATAGAGCATAAGTGAGGTTTCATGGGTGCAGGGGAATTTTTGGATCCTTTGGCAAAGGTTCTGCCAGTGTTAGATGAAGATGGCATGATACTGCAGTTGTATGACAACAAATTTTTCCAAGTGATAACACAGTGCTTTTCACAATGTGTAACTTCTCAGGGTTACCATCAGGATGATGGTTCCACTTCATTATTTACATTTGCTGCAGCACTTCCAATCCCTAGGAATAAGGTGGTAGCAACAGAATGTGCACATAAATCACTCAGGTGTCACAGTGGCAGATATTAAAAAGTCAAGGCTTGCCACAGCACTGGAATAGTTATGTCCTATTTTTAAAATACTCGTGCCACTCTTCTCCCACACATGACTGCTGAAGTGTAACCTTCAGCAATTCTGGACTATAACTGTAATTGTAAATTTAAAAAAAATTATTCAGTACACTTTGAACAGGTATTTATTATGCAGACCACACACACTTCTATATGTGATGGTGTTACACATAAAGTATTCAAAACTGGGAGTGTCTGGGACTGCAATATGAAAAGTCACTCTGTTGTACGTTATATATGAAAAAAATCAACATAACTTATTTTATATTAATCTAAACTACCTTTTCCTTCCCTAAAACAGAAGCTACAGGACAGTGTCCAGCCTTTAAGCTTTGGAGCTATTGCTTGGTTGTACAAAGACCGCTGCCATCTCCATTTTTAGAGGTATCAAGCAGAAAAAACATGTCAAAAACAAGCCTGAACTGAGTCTGTGATTGGAGACAAACTGTAGCCTAATTTTTCTCCCATCCAAATGGCAATCTGAGGACAGCACAGTCTTAGTATTTGCATACTAAACAGATGTTGGTATTAATTATTTGGTGAATCCTGAGAGACATCAGCAGCATACAAAGAAATCAACATATTTGTGCTGTCAGAAACAACTCTGAAAGAAAAGACAGTAAACACAGATTAAATTAATCTGAGAGGTCCATCCAGGGTAGGCAATAACAACTGACAATTTGAATGCCTAACTGATGAGTATTGAACAATCCACTTTTACAAATAATTTTTTTAGGACCATCACATAGACCAGTGTTGGCAGATCTACAAAAGCTAGGCCAAGAGTTTGGGACACAACCACCTGGATGATCAAGGAATAGAAACCAGGGTTCAAAGCTTCTGTCACAGCTTGGGGTAGATTTCCTGAGCTACATTTCCCAAGCTCAGTCTTTTGCTGAACCTGTGCTGGGAGGTCCAGCAGACTTTTAATTGAGGCTGTGAGAAATTTTTCCTGGGTTGGCAATTAAAATCACAGTAATTAAAACCATGCTCAAAGTTTGAATGATAATGAGACCATAGAGAAAGAAGAAAGAAACAGATATTTGTTTGACATAATCTGCAATGAGGGTTTGCATTTTGCTTCCTCAGTGAAGATACTGGTATCTTTTAATTGGTTTGACTAATCATCAGAGAAGTAACCAAGTTTGGAAATTGTGAGCAAAGCCTACTCTAAAATGTGAAAAACCCCCCAAACAGCTGAAACAGCTGCAGATAAAAGGCCAAGCTACCACAGGCAATTCTGACAGTGTCCTAAAGTGGATAGCAAGGGCAGAGGAAAAGGCACACACCACCACCTTTCCTCCAGCATCCAAACATTTCCTGTTCAGGGGCTTTTTCAGGGAGGTATAGTTTCTATGTATTGAGTAATTCTCAACGAGTTTATTTTCCTGAATTGTCTTGAAACCACGCAAACTTCTGGCACCTCCAGTATCTTTTAGTGGCTTCCTAAACTCAGATGCTTTTAACAGGAAGAACAGGCTTCATCTGGTCTGAGCACAGCTCCAGGATCACCGAGGGCTCCATTTTTGTGTTGGAAGTGGGAAAGCTATCCTGCTTCTCCAAGTGGCTCACCACTCTATAAACTTCCTTCACTACCTCAGTTGCTTCTTTTCCAGATTGAAATTTGCCCAAATCAGCCATTCTTTAGAAGGCAGCTTCATGTCCCCAGAACAAGTGACTCATGCTTTTGATGTGCAAAGAAAGACCAGAGGACAGATCTTCATGTTCTAAATTCCTCAGAAAAACTAATCTGGATCATAATGTCCTGAGCTGCTTCCATGAGGCACTGACTTAACAACCTTTTCTTTTACATGACTCAAAGCCATTACATGACCTGGGCCATTTCACTCTAATGAAAACAAGGAGGGACTGACTGCCATGAACTCTCATTTGCACTGGCAGAAGTGATTTACAAACTGTCCCCCTGTTTGCTGTGTTACCAAGCTGTGCCAAACATTTTTTCTGTCACGTTTCTGTCTTGCACACAGCTGAACATTTCTGAACCAGGACTTTCAGCCAGTGGAGCACCAGCCACAGCACATTCACAGAGGTGACATGAACCAATACTGGGTTTGGAACAAGGCTGTGTATTGACTATGAATGTTCCTGGTGCTGCAACTTCCTTGAAGTTCCCAAATTCTTGTTCTGAACCCAGAAGGGCCATGCTGCATCTGCAACAAGCAGCTCTGTATTTAAAATATTGCTTCCAGTGGAAAATACCTTGGATTCATTAGACCATCTGTATGGGAAACCATTAATGCATCGCTCTCCTCACATGTTCTACAATTCCAGCTGTTAATTAAATCTCTATATTCTCAATTTAAACTGTCTTAGCATAACTGACTCATGCTTTTAGTGTGCAAAGAAAGATCAGAGGACAGATTGCCTACTCTAAATTCCTTTGAAAAACTAATTCAAGTCGTAATATCCTAGACTGCTTCTCTCCTGTGAGGCACTCTCTTAACAATCTATTCTTTTACATGAGTCAAAGAGCAATTCAATTTTAAAATCACAGACCTTGAAATTTTACAACTAGCCCAATTATCATTTTAAAAACTCATGATTTAACCATTAACGTATACCCAATTAGAAATGTCATATGTGTCTAATTTATATAAATGCTACTTAAATTACAATGAAATGGATTAGTTTTCAAGATAATTATATGTAAAATGTAACTTAATCATTTCAAATACTGAAGTTTATCTCTATAACTCTCCCTATTTGTCCTTCTTTCCTGAGTTGGAGTACAGTTGGTCATATTTCACCAATGACAGGGTTGTAGTGCAGCATTAATGGAAATAAAACCCAAAATTTCTGGAATACAGAAATGGGAAGATGCTCTGAAGCACACCTGTCCTGAAGGACAGACACTGCTCATCACCATATTCAATAACATTGGCAATTTTGGTTTTAACACAGAAACAGAGGGCAAAGAGACACCATTTCCAAGACACACAGTGAGGACAGACTCACAGAAATCTAAGAACATTATTTTTTTGCTTGACATTAAAAGAAGCTGCCTGATTTCTGCTCTGTATTCAACTGACTACATTGATAGCTCAGTTTGTAGGCAGTGAATGCTAAAACATATTGCATTTTTTTTGCCTTTAAAATAACATTTATTACAGATAGCATTGAAAAACATTTAATATTTTCATGAACAAAAGTGTTAAGATGCCTTCACAATTACTGTGTAATAACATAGCATTTATTCTGCTCTGGGTGATGAATTTATTCTTTCATGTAATGAGCTGTCATGATTTTCTTTATTACTTTTTTTTTACTGAGCAGGAAGTTGCAATCTAGTAGGTGTCTAGGTTAGCTTGTCCCCAGAGCAGTATTTGATATGCAAAATACAACTTATTAGTTTTCAATTTGCCACCAGCTTAGTTAGGAGATGCAGTTAAAATTCCTCAGCAGCAGGCAACACTTCTGCATTACAAAATGGTGTTGCAAGTGATGTGTGAAGAAAAACCACAGTGCAAACTTAGCTTCATCAGGTTTCACCCAACTTGCAGTTCATATCACTTGGGAAAGGCAGTAGGAACAATGCAATTTACCTGCAGCTTGAACACCAAACTGAAAAGGCCAGGATGGTTTATTGTCAGCATATTTAACCTGCTGCAAGGGGTGCAGTGGCAGCTAGTTAAGACATGAGTTTATATTACATTGGCCCTTTCTTCTTGGAGAGTAATTAAGAGGGAGAAGGTGAGGATGACAATGGTTGAGGTGACATCATGAAGATTCAGAAGGGAAGATACATCCATTACAACTGGGATATATTACAGAAGTTATTTACCCTATGCTGCATCAAATAAAATTCCTGGGAATGAAAATCAGACAGAGATTCAAAGATGTAATTTGAGAAACTGGAGAAAAAGCAGGTTAAGGTAGAGAAAGGGATTATCCAGTGGGTGAACAACGTTGCAGTACTCCAGAACAAGAAGGGAAAATGAAGCTCAGCATTTAAACACTCAGAAAGATTTCTTCTGTAAGATGTGGGTCCATCAATTAGAACTTATGGAACAAAGACAGGGAGTTCTGCTTAGCAGATTATACACAAACACACTGACCCTCAAAATCCATGTGAATTCACTCCTGAAATTACCATGTCAAGATGTTTCTGATGGACATTAAGGAGTATTTGTGTTACCATACTGGATATAAATATTCTCTGTCACCCTGAAATAGATAAATTCAAACTGGGGATAAAACAGAAGAGTTTCCACAATCAAGAGAGAATGAAGAGGCTATTTCATGAGAATAGATTAAAAGAGCTTGGCTTGTTTAGCTGAGCAGAAAGCTCAGAAGGCTACAGTTAATCTCTCAGAATAAAATGAAGATGTGAAAACCAAGGGAGCAAGAAGAATTATTGAATCTTGAAATGGAATGGTAATTGGAGAACAAATTGTTAAAACACAAAGAATCTTCAATTAGAAATCAGTGATAAAGGACCATCACCAAAGTATGGTTTTAAAAGAGAACATGCCAGCAAAGTTACAGTGGCTGGGGATTTGATACAGAGGTCCTTTCTGGATTTAGGTCTTGCAACTCACCTTTAAAGGGACAGATACAGCTCAGCTGAATTCCTGAGAAATTTCTTGGGAAAAAAAGCATGATTTGATTTTTTTTCTGGTGCTAACAGTTCAGTAACCTTCATGAGATAAACTTTTTTCTATCATTACGTGGTTTTTGTATCCTCAAAACTAGGAAAATGCTGGTAAAAGCACACCAAAACCATCTTTGGTGTAATCAAGCTCAATAACCCATAACCTCTGTCAAGAGGGAGACAGATTTCCATGCAGATCCAGCCATGATGTTTGGTATTGCAGAGCAAAATGCTGATTCCCCCATGCCCAGGTGCTACTGGAAGCAACTTGGTGACATCAGTGTCCTACCTAAATGACACAGAATCACAGAATACTCTGAGTTGGAAGGGATCCACGAGGATCATTGAGTCCAATTCCCAAGTGGCCCCACAACCCCGGCATTATTAGGACCAACTAAACTGATTTCAGTGGCAGTGGTTTGAGGTCAATGACTATTCCTAGCACAAAAAATACTTCCAGAACCTTTGAGATTACACCCAATGCACCTGCTGATCACAGAAATATCCTGACCTGTGGGGCTGACTCCACGTGCAGGTACACAGCATGACTTTTGTTTAAATTATGACACAGTAAGACAACGATTGTACAATGAAATGATGCCAAATGTTCCATAAAGTCAATAGGCTTGAAAGTGGAAAAAATATGACTGGAGTGAATGACTGTAAGGCACAGTAAATACATTCCTTTTATTAGTTGTTTACAGTCGTGGCAATAACATGGGTATGCTGTAATGGTGTGTGTGTTTATTTGCTGCATGGAAGATGGATTGCCATAAGCTATTTGAAGCTGACAGTCCCAGCAAAACAACATTTGTAATGCAAAATCAGCATATAAGGGGCTCATCCTCATTAAGTATGCAACAAGGCATGACAACTCAATAAAATACAGGGATGCTCTCAGCAAATGTCAGATCTGTCTGCCTCTTGACTGATTATGATCTCTGCTCTTACATGCTTGTGCACTTGTAGTGGGTCTTTTTTTTGACTGATGTTTTGTAGATGATTTGGCTCAGAGGGCTAAATCCAAGAAGAGGAGGATGGACATGCTAAGAAGGACTATTGGCTGAGTTTGTTTTATTTCTTCTTTGCCACGTCGTGCAAGAGAGACCTTTACTCTGAAGTACTTCATGCATCAGCCACACACAGACTAAACAATTAACTGAACAACACATCTTTCCTCTAATACAACAACGTGCTACTTACTAGGTGCTTTGTACCTTACACTATAATCTCTAGGCTGAGGTGAAGAGTGAATTATTTGCACAAAGTGATTTAGTAAGTCAGTGCCAGAACCAGATGGAGAATAAGACAATCATCATTAATAAGTCACAATTACAACCACTACACACCAGGAACTGAACAGGAACATTTTACAGTTCATGCAATGAAGACAGTAGACCCAAATTCTAAGCTTGCTGTGGTGGAAATTCTTGCATAGTCCCAGACTAAAAGGAGAATTCATATATTTGGAGTATGAGGGACAAGAGTTTTGAAAAAATACTAATTCAAATTTGTCAGGTTTTGCTTATACTCTTGATTTCAGGTCATTCTTCTCTTCAGCCACGTGATCAGTTTTTGTGATTTTTTAATAAACTAGAGGTATTTGTAACAGCACTTCTATTGCAGGTCTTACTCTCCATCTGTCTTAACACTGAGTGTCACAACTTCAATGCATCTTGGGAGAGAGAGTCTGGAAAGAGAGCAGGTGACACAGATCTGGCCTTGCTCCTGAGGGATTCCCAGCAGAGCTACTCTTGGGTTTTCAAATAAAAGCAGATGACTTCTGACCTGACCGGACTCACTTCTTATTACTATTTCTATTTTTCTGAGAGAAATTTCAGTTAAAACTAATTTCTGACAGAGTAAATTGGCTTTTTCATTTTGTATATCCCATTTTCACTGAACTCTGCTGCCTTGCCTAAGCTGTGCCTGTAGCTCATCATTACTCATAACTTCAGCTACTTAACCTTTCTTTTGCTTCCTAAGGACCTTGACGCCCAACACTGGAAGTTGTGGCTTTGCTATAAAAGCCTGACACATGAAATTTGTCACATATTTCTACACATGGAAAATTTGGCACAGGACAACAGACACATGGCAATTTTTCCTCTAATCCATTCACTTAGGAGTAAAGCAGTGTGCTTAGCCTTGAAGTCATCAAATTGGTGATGGCCATTCCTTCACATTTAGAGTTCCTAAATAACTCCAGGTAGCAAAAATCTCCAATAAAATGGATGTCCTCACAAGGATAAATGGGCCCAAGAAATTTTCAGACATACATATTAGACTTGCAGTGTTCAACTTCTTGGATCAAAAAAGAAAAAGCACTAAAGAATGAATTGGATGATATGGTAGAGCTCTCTTGATCCCAGGGTCTTTGTTCACTGGGTAAGAGTAACAAGAACCAATTTATTGGCAAAAATCCTACTTCACAATGGTAGTGGAAGGGGCTTGGAGGAATAGCAGAAATACCTTGTTAGAAACTATTAGAGCAGCTATATTCTCCAGCTGATCCTGGAGACTGTCCAAAAGAGGAGCTCTGACAACAAATATCTGATTCTAGAAATCGGATGTGCAACCTCCATCGCACAAAACAGACAGCGTGTGCTTGGAGTGATAAAACATGGAATTAGTTTTAAATACTGCTTCACAAGTTTTGGTCCCTGAATAGCTGATGGAATCATCTTTAAAGTGATCACTTTATACAAGCCATTTAGAATGTCAGCATTTAGAATGCAAGGTTTTTTCCCAAAACCCACAAGATTTCCAAAGGTGACCAAGGTCTTTTGATTTTACTTACACACTCTTGTGAGATTGAAGGTAGCAGTCTCATGCCTTGCTGTTAATTATTTTGATTATGTATCATATACTTTAAAGCATTTTCTGATTGACTTTTCTTTGTAAGGAGATGTAGTTCATAGAACACAGTTTTTTTTATCTCACTGCAATTTCCTTTTAATTATTAACACTGGGAACTCTATGTAATATCCTGGCATTTATTATTTTGCCTCTTGGTATGGGAAATTAAATTGTATATGAGATCACATAAAAGCAAATGTGAATTTTAGAAATAGGAGTGCTACACAGAAGGTTGCATCTAGTTAATTAGGTAACTGGGAGTACCTTACTGATTTAGAGGTGCACTGGAAAGTGCTCCTGTACATGTGTCTCTTCCATGGCACAGTGTAATTATCAGGGCAGTACAAAGTGGAGGAGAGGGGAGGGAAAAGGTTGTTTCCCTTTGCTTCAGCATCTTCTATAACTTTGCAGGTTTTTTCTTTAAAAGCCAAGACAATGCTTCCTTCTTACCTTACCAAGGATACAACATTTTTAAGAGCTTACAATGGATGCTAAATATCAAAATTCTCTAGTAAATTAAGTCAGTAATCAATCTGTGTTATTCTATTCAAGCAAAGAACAGAGCATGAAGGATGGAACACATGAGTTACACCCTTTTAAAATGAAATTATCTAATATTTTTCTTTTTATTGTCATATCTTTCAATTAAAGTGGTATCTTTCCACGAGGAATTAGAAGTATTAGCAATTTGGCTTGTGGTCTTATTTCTTACCCTCTTTTTCTCTGCTTTTCATATTAGTTAATGCACTGATGAGTATTACACGTATAAAATTATATGACATGGATCTTACCATTACATTCCTTCAGCAGAACAGAACCTGAGCCAGCCTTCTCCCAGCCAAAAGTAAGAAGAAATGGCTTTCACATTAAATTCATTAAACTGGTGTGACAAGCTCCTATTTAACCAACTATGGTGGCTGGCTGCAGTGGAGAAGCCTTTAGAATAGATAAGCTGGATGAGTTATATTTTTAATAGACTGGTGCATGGCTGAAATGATCTGTAATATAAAATTTGGAAAATTCTATACTCCACTGCATCGACACTAATTTGAAAGCCCCTCCTAGCTACCACTCCAGATTTGTGTCTCTGAATATGTGGGAATGCTGATCCATTAAAATGAGTTCAGGTTAGGTTCATTTTTGCATGAGGGCTCATGGCAGGGCTTCATCACACAGAGAGGGGACTCACGAGCAGCCCCACGCCAGGACTGCTCTCAAACAACCGTTATCTATGGCTCCCACATAAAAAGGACTGACAAGGGTCATAAATTCGGACCAAAAGTATTTCAGCCACACTACCTGGGTTTTAAAACTGCCGTTAAGGAAATGCCAGTGGGATGGCATTGCCATGTATCTCCTAACCCTGGGGGGTCAAAATGCGCTTCTGTTCTCAGCTCTTCCATCAGATAGGACACAGCTTCACTCTGCCAGCTGAATAAGAGATCAGGGTTTGAAAGGATCTTGTTGTTTGCCACACCAAACCACTCATTTTTGGCTATATGGAACAGCTGAGATAACCTGCAATAATTTGACTATTTTTCAGCTTCACTGCAGACACAAGGCGTGAAATTATCCATGTTAAAAAAAACCCCTAAACAACAAAAATCCACCCACACGCAAAACCCCTCAAACCTTCAAACTACACTTTGTTTTTTAACTTTTACCCATCACTTCACCAGCTGTTAAATTGTGACATACACACCCCACTGCTCAGCAGCCTCAAGAGTTTTAACCTGAACCAGAAAGATGCCTGTCCTTCACGCAAAAAACAATAAGGAAGAATGTTTTACTAAGAGGAACTGCCTAAAAACCCATTAAGCTGCCTTCTCTTCTGCTTTCCCGGCAGCTAATTACTTGCACAGTCAATAGTGCTCCCAACTACCTTAGCACCCTGTTTACAGAGTCATTGACTGAGGAGAAGGAGCAAACACCCATCCTGTAACACATTGGTGGGGAATAGTGAGGGATTAGCAACACTCGCAGGGGTACCTGCACAATCCCCAGAGCAGACAGCTGGGGCTGCTAAGGGAACACGTGAAACTTGGGTCACCAAACTTCAGCTTTGACCTTGATCCTGCGTGAATAAATCTGAAGTTTTGCTCTCGATACTTGCATTCTTTGGGGGAATCTGCAACTAAAACATTTGGAGTCTGCAGAGGAACTCAAGCCAGAATGATAGAGGATGCATTAGGTATTAAAATATGAAAGTGCTAATTTCTGCATTTGCTAAAGTTATGGATTAAGTGATTTGATACAGTGGATAAAACAATCTTTACATTTCACAAAGATCTAAGAGGAGTCTACATCAAAAATATATCTGTGGAGCACTAACTTCTACTGATACTTGAGAAAGATGCTGAGATCAACAAAACTTCAAGATATTTCTTCATGACTTCACAGTGAGTATTGATGTTCCCAGATAAGCCAGGAATAAGCACCAACTCAAGACACTCAAAGTTTATTGTTTTATCATGGGCTGTGCAAAAAGACAGCTTCTGATACAGAGAATATATTCAACTGGAAATAAAGTGTAAATATACTTGATCTTTTCTTCATGGCCTGTGGAGTACTGCCCATTGGAGAAGTTCTGGTGCTTATTTTAAGTCACTGCAGTCAGATAGTCCTTACTTTGAGCTCCAAAAACTGTTATGGCCACAGACCTGCTGTGATTGCTTGCTTGAGGGTGCACTACCCAAGCAGGAGGCACAAATAGTGCACAAATCCCCATTTTTCTGCGTATCTCCCTGTCAGTGAGAGAGAAGCAGGAGATGGCACCAGGTTACTCAGGAGAAGTGGCTTCTGTAATGATCAGCAGTATTGCAGGGGGTGTCTAGGGATGCTTGAAAGGGAGAAAAAAAGGAAAAGAAAACTGCAGTGTAGAGGCCATCATCCCACATGGGTCAAAGGAAACAATACTGAACTGATTGAAATCTTCAAACACAGCGACACAGTCTCATGGGACACACAGAAACCTAAGAGGAGCCTGATGGAAAAAAACCCAGCAGAACAGAAAGGGGTGGAGATGAGGAAAACCTAACCTCCACAGGGAGCTGATCAGGGGAATGAAAGAGAAAACCAAAACCTCAGGCTGTTGCACATTTTTGAGAGATAAAGAAAAAAACCAGTGATGTGCAGGGGGTTCAGTGAAATGCAGAAACAGAGCCAAGAAAGCAGAGAAATACAGGTGTGAGAGATATAGCATAGGTGTGTGTGAGAAATGAGGGGGAAACAACAGGCAGAAAAAAGAAGGCAAAGGACTCCCTAAGGGTTAAGGAGGCATTATTAAAACAATAAGGTGGCAGGAAGGGGGAAATAAGGAAAAGCCCTACTGAACATCCAGAAAAAAACCAGAAGAGATGCAGCCAACAAAAACAAGCTGTGCTGGGAAGAAGCAGGGTGACTCTTCAGCTTGCTGTGTCAGACTGTACTTTTTGTTCAAACTGTTACCACTTTACATAATTTCTCAACTCTTTCTGTTTTAGGAGACTCCAGAACCACTTTTGAAGTAAATCTATGCTTAAAATTCAACTTTAGAAACTCACTTTTTAAAGTGCCATCAATTATTTCCATAGAATATTTCAGTATTTTGCCAAATGAAATGCTGTTTCTAAAGTAACCAATAGGCAGAATTTGAAAGAGTCATTCCAGCCACTTGGCTGCACCGTATGGAGCATTGCCTACGCTTCCACTGTTGGAGGAGAAAGGACTTCTCTGTGGCTGCCAGCCCTGGTGCTACAGTAAATTATGCTGGCTCACACATGACTCCAGGGCCAGGCTTTGCTGAAAGAAATTAATGATAAACAGCAGTTTTCAATTCTCACCTTAGTCTGTAAGAAAGTGTGCATGTATGGCCAGGAAGCCAGGAAAGAAGGAAGTGAGAATGCGGAGGTGATGCCACTGGTTTGATACCAGTTACAAAACATCCAAAATGAAGAAATTATAAAGAATTTCACAAATTGAGGATTCATATTGCAAGATACCAAATTCCAAAGAGAAGAAGCAGAGAGGAAGAAGATAAAAGCTGCAGAAGAAGAATTAATCCCTTCCAAGACCCCACAGGGTCCACTGGCCCTTCCCACTGGGTGGAAGCCTGTGGCCAGCAGGGATTCACCAGATGATGGCACCAAAAGTGCGACCACATTTAATGCCCAGCTGGACAACCTGTCTGAGTCAGGCCACACCTTTGTGCTACCGGTAAATAATTGTGTGTTCAAAGGTTTTGTGTGCATATGACCTTGCTCTGAAATGTACAAGCCTGGTAGAAGATTCCCAAATATAGTGAGACAAAGATTTTAGGGCTAACTCATGACAGCCATGCACCAATCTGTGCTTTACTCAAATTTGTTGATTATTTTAACAACGATGTTTTTTTTTTGCATTAGGATAGGTGAAAACCTGTTTTTTGAAAAATTCAGTTGAATATTGTTTAAAAGATCCCTCTGTAGCTGACAGTAAAAAATAAACTTGGCTAAGAGATATTGTGTCTGAAATTTTAAGGAATAAAGGCTTCTTTCTCTTTTAAACTTATTCCTTATTTTTAGCCACAAATCTTCAGCACACAGAGTAAATTTCTAAATGAATAGTCCTTGAATTGAAGATCATTGCTGTATTCCCATATGTACTCGCTCTTCCTCACATACCAGTGCAGTTTAATTCTCCTTCCTTTCAGCACCTATTCTATATCCAACCTATGCCTGTCATAGCCTAGAAATCTAAAGACATTTTAATTCCCAGATGGACCCAGTAGGGCAACAGATTTTGTTGCCTCCTGTTCTCCTGTGTGATCACATAAATGGTGGTTGGAGCCCAAGAAATGTAACTGCCAACTGCACACTCGGTTGTGGAATTCCAAGAGGCACTTACACGTTCGGTAAATGGCACAAGTTTGAAGAAAAAAGCTAAAGTAGAATTCCCTCCCTGGAGATTTTGGCCTTATGCTTGTATAAGTATAGGCAGAAAATGTTTCAGCATTGTTTTGTAGCAATAAAATACAATAAAACCGTTCTGCTTTTCACTTAAATGTTTACATGAGTTATGCCTGACTTCTGAGAAGATTTTTGGATTTTCATCAGGAAGGTTAAGCTGCAATATTTACAACATACAACATCACTGGGTTGGATGTGCTATCATAATTCATGAGCAAAACAAAGCTATGAGGCTGCAAGTATGGAACTTTTTAAATCTCTTGCCAGTCCTTTGCTTACTAAGCAGAGAACTGTGATGTCTCAGAAAGAGTAAAGAGCAGAAAAGAGCAATGTGTACCGTGTTGGATTTTCGAAGAAAACAGTTTGAGATCTACAGATGGCACAAACTTAAACAAATATCAAAATTAAAGGAGATTTTAAAAGGCTCCAAGTGGTCCAAGAGTTAAAGTGCATCATGACAGATTTCTTTTGATCCCACAACTCATACAAAAGCATGTTTATGAATACTAGGTGGAAGGCCAATAGTCTGCCAGTGTTACTCTCACCCTTCTTTGAAATATGGTTCTCAGGTACTCTGAAAGTTTTTTGAGCCATTGTCCTTTTCACTTTTTTTTTCCCCTTTTACTTTTCTATTTTTATAATCCACCCTCAAAGCAGGTCACAAAAGATTTTGGTTCCACATATTTACAGCTTCCTTGTAACAAAGTATTATTGAACTTAATCCCGAAACCTGTCTATCCCAAACAACAGCATTGAAGAACAGTTTGAGGGAGATAACCCGGCCCAGCACAAAGAGCTGTAACAGGGCTGGGATTATCGCCCAGAACCTTTTTAAAAAGTGGAGGTACAACATGGCAAAGACTGATACTCTGCCCATGGAACAGTTTTGGGAGGAGAAACTGGTTTAGCTTTTAAATGGAAACATGGCCACAAGTGTGTAATTTCATTGTGCTCACTGGTACATTGTGAGAAAAGAAATAGAGCTGCTGAGCAGAAGTGGATTTTCTCATGTCTGACAACAGTGACATCAATAGGAGAGACTGGCTTTAGCAAACTAGAGGAAATATGAAATGATTCCTGTTATAAGAACTTTTTGTTATTGGTTAATCTATCAGTTACACTACAGAGACATCAAATTGAGTGACTCAAACTTATGGTTCTCATTAATTGAGATCTTGAACTGCAGCTGGTGGAACTGGGAGAGAAATGGCAAATTGGAAGGAAAGGCCAATGGAGAACTCCAAGAAATACCCATGAACACAGCAAGCCACTGAAACAAGGTCAAGCAAGAATGTTATATTTATATATATAAGCAAAAGGAAAATTGAGCTGCTGAAATGAAAGATGAGAAAAAAAGATACCAGTTTATTTTAATCTTACAAGTTAGTGGCACTGACTTTGAGTAATCTCAGTTCTAAAAGTTAAGTGAGGAACACCAATTCAGTTATCAGATGAACACTAAGTTATCAGTTACAGGAATTTATAGAATGTTACACTCCTAAAAATAATACATCTCTTGGAAGTTATCTGCTTCATGTGAAAACCCAAGAACAAGAAGATTTAATAGATTTGATTATGCTGAAGCAAACATGTTGTTTTAAATAATTTGTGGAATTGCTCTTCCAAGGCCAGATGGTAAAGGGGATCACAGACTCATAACTGAAAAAGATCCCCAGACAGCTTAAACTTATAGAATGCTATTAAAATGTGAAAAAGACAGAATGAATCTGGAGCAGATTGACAGTCTTGAAAACTAAACAACAGAATGTAACATTAGTCTGGGTTAGGAGGGAAAAAAATTATGGAGAAATCTGCATAATTAAACCAGACTAAATTTTAGGCAAGACCAATAGAAGCAGATGAAGACCTAAGAAGTGGCCTGTCTTTGGAAATTGGCTGTGGCTCAAGCAGCAACTCAGTTTTGCAAAAACCTGCAGGAGAAGTAGAACTTTTTATAGAGAAGAAGATGTATGCCTGCTCTGTGCAGTGAAAAGGACTTTCTTCCATGGGCTCTGAAGCCTGCTGTGATATTTCTGCTCCCTGTTCTTAACAGTTTACAAACCTTCAGATTTGCTGCAGATGTGCTCCTTTCCCTCCTACTCCAACTCCTAGTCTGGAAAAGCCTCTCCTGGCTGAGCTTTTCCTCTGCTGAAAGCAACTGAGCACTCCCTCCAGAAGGTCTGCACGACCCAAAACCAGGCAAACAGTTGGCTTCCTCCTTGGCTGTGCAGTCACATATTTTAAGAAATATAACAGACTGTAGCACACAGCAGATAGTGAGCAAGTAGAACATGTGCACCATCCATGAAAATAACAAAAAGGGTAAGAGCCAGGTCCCCAAGGAGTTAACATGTCTTGTAAAAATAATTATATTTTCTGATATAAGCATGGAGTCAGAACTGAGAACGCGGATTATGATTAGAGTGTGATACTGTGCTTTAAAACACAATTGAAGAAAGTTCAGCCTGAAGAGCCCCAAAATAATGCATATTTTTTTCCATATACTAGAAAATGATGTGAATTTTGGTTCCAAATTACTGGTTCCAATGTCTATTATTGCAACTTTATTAGAGTTACTCAACATTCAATTTCCGATATAAAACCCTCTCTGCCAGTTAATAGTCAGAAAACATCAGATTTGACTGTTAAGGATGTAAAATATTAGCAACAGCACATGATTTTTAAAGGTTATCTTAAGTTCAAGGCATACACAGTGCTTTGGCCTATGGAAAATAGTGGTCAAAATTTGTTGAAAAAACACTTAAAAACTTGGATGATCAATGACGAATGTCTCTGCAATTTGATTACAAATGAGAACATCACCCTCACAACCAGAACTATCAGGTGTGAAAAGTTGTTTAATATCAACTTCAGAATTTTGAACTCAATAATTGGGTGTTTTACTCAACTATAAAACCACTGACGCAAACACAGCAGTCTTAAATGTCTGTAATAGTTTGAAATACCTATAAATGCCTTACAAAAGTCAAAACACACATCTTGATACACCAGCCTTACAGCCCTGTGACAGTTTATCTCCAATTACAGGAAAAGGGGTGAAACAGCTACGTTACTACAGCTGTTTTATTGACATGATTATTAATCAAAGACATGCTTGTAAAAACTTAGTAGACACATTTTTTTTCCACTTTTGTGAAACAAAAACCTGAGAAATATTCTGAACTTCCAAGATCCGAAACAAAACAGACTGCTGAAAAGCAAGTACACTGGAAAATACCGAGGGAATGAAGCAGTGCAAGAGGAACTTGAAAAGCCTGACAGCTCTTGATACATGTGTGTATTGTCAGGGGGCTGATTTTTTTTTCCTCCCATGAGGAAGAGAGCATTACCGGCCTTTTAGGAAGCCTGCAACATCCCTGGCACAGTCTAGTTCAAACCAGCTGCTGCAGACTGGTGTGATTGTGAAGGGAGACAGAACTCTCCTCTTCATATATTTTCCTTCAGGGGTTTGTTATCCTCCTCGTTATGCGAAAGACTCGGAGCTGAGCGCTCTGATCGCTCACTAATAGCTCCACATTTACATTACACTGTGATCAATGGAGAAGGCACTACACCACCCAGCCAGAGAAATAAAAACACCTTTGAGCAGGACAGCACTAATAAAACCGGATTTTCCTGAAGGCAGAATGGAGGGCGACTTTTTCTTCCTTGGAATGCAAGGAGTAATAGAAATATTTATATTTTTATATAAATGAAACACCTGAGCACTCAATGCTGCTCCTGGTTTTAGCAGCTAACCTTTTGATTGCCTGAGTGGCCTCTGTTCTTGGCCATAAATGAGTAATTTACTTCAGGTTGACAGCCTTGGTCAATTTGTAGGTAAAGTTTATATACTTGGATTTATGCTTTAAGTAGATTTTTGAGTGTTGCCACAGCTAATGATAAGTAACATTCTCGAAGGGAGATAATGCTCCTGGTATCAGGATTTTCACTGAACTGTAGCAAAAGCGATCAGGATGAGGTAGGTATGGGGTGTGCATCCTTCTGTGATTTATCTGGAGCTACCCACTGCTGAATGGCAGTTCTTGTGGCCACAGTTTCCTACAAAAATAACTGTGACTGAACCAGGGTTCATTCTAAAGTAAAGGGCAATAAACATGCTGAAAGTGGTTCTTTCTTATTCCTCAGATTTGGGGTTTATCTATACGGCGTGTATACCGATAAAGCAGTTTTTTAGGATCTTAATGCACCTATAATCTGGGGGCTTTTAATAATTGGTTTTTAAAATCTAAAAACTTATTTTGATGTTTCTATTAAATCTTTCTCAGTAGGTGAGAATGGTTTGGCTCCACAGTACAGTATTAATTTTATTTTTTAACAGCTTCCTAATTCTTCAAAGATTTACAGTTTCTTTTTCTTTCTTTGCTAGGACCTTTTCTCCTGTCTTTCAAATAGCTCTTTATTGTTTTGAAGTCTGGTCTTTCTGCTCCTTCTCTTCCTTTTCGTCCTAATTTTTTTTAAATTTGCTTTTTAGTATTGACAACAAGGATAACATTTAATTAGCGTTTAAAAGAAGAAAAGAATCCCAATGACTTGACTTGAACTTAGCCAAAACCCATTCATTTGCTCAAAAGTGTTAGAGGACAGCAACCCTTTAGAAGTAAATCAGGGTCTTCTGAATGGTTTCCTCCACTCCTTCAGTGTTACTTCCCTTTAAGACTCCAAATGTAACCTCTTGAAATGTTTAATATCCTTTCAATTTCCATAGACAACTAATTCCTAAGGAATGTTAACCAAATTGTACTTCTGAAATTATCATCAGAGCTTCTTGATTCAAGTAAATTACTCCCAAATCATACATAGGAATATTTTCTTGAAGTAATTTAGGAATAATGTCTGCCATAGATTGTTAGAGAAACCTGAAATACAAAAACTGGAATATTTTCTCTTTCTTTTTATGCTTTAAAACATTTTTAATATGTGATGTGGAAATGCACATCAACAAACAGGACAGGAGCAGCTCAAATCTCCTGGTGCTACACATGGCCCAGGTCTCCAGAGCCTTGGCTACACACAGAATTCCGACAGTGCTTCACCACATCCTGCTTCCAACAGTTTATTACTACTTAAATACCTGTTCTAAAACCCAGCACAAGTCAGAAAACGTTCCCAGTATCCTTGATAGCTGACCCCTGGGAGAAGCATGGCCCATGTAAAAGTTTTATTCCAGAGCTTTTGTTTCCCAGCTTCCATTATTTCACTGCCAGTATTGTCATCATCACTGAGAGATAGAGACCTTTTTAAAACAATCTGAATGACCTCTGTCTCCAATTCTTCTTTAGAACGCAATGTATTCATTTCATTTTTTAACATCTTTTCAGTTTTTAGCTAAGTATTCATTTAAAATGTGTGCACTGTCTGGAAGTAAATTAGAGGGGGAAAAGGGCATTTAGAGATGACTGAAAATGTACCTCTCAAGCTGTTTCTTTTTCTATTTCCCAGCTAGTCTTGCTGAGAAGGTGGTTAGAAGATCTTATTATTTTATAGGCAAACATTATTTTTTTCTATTTCAGTACAATCCTTTGTGTGTCCATCATGCTACACTTGGAGAGCTTGAGGAAACTCAGAGCTGCACTCAAACACAGGCGATCTGGGTATGCAGTGGACAGAATTTTCTGTATGTTTATTTGTGTTTTCACTGACTGTTCTACAGTTGGTGCAGATTGCACAGTAGCAGTGGCTGCAGTTAACAAAGCAGCTTTCACTGTGGAGCACATGGGCAGGATTCCTTTGGGGGAAAGCCACACCAGTGGTCCAGCCCCTGGTGGGATGAGGACAACAGACCAGGCAAGGCTTCAAACTACTTATTAGCAAACAATGTAATGTAGAGACCCACAGAATGAAACTGGTGTGACTCAATATCTGTGCAATGTGCATTGCAGGGGTTTTTATTCTGGAATTAACCTAATCTAAACTAGGGCTGTCAATGGGGCCTGCACAACCACTGGGCTTGGTTGGAAGTCCAAAGCCATCTGTGTTTCCCAGTAATTTTCTAAGCCTTCTCTACTATCCCCTTGCTTTTCCTCATGCAAACAGGACCTACTCTTCTAAATGTGCACGCTATGAAGCTGCTCTCCCAGGGACTTCATCTTTGCCCCAGCATTACTTGGGAGTTTTACACTTTTTTAAACAAAATATTAGCATCAGGACAGGCTGGGTGCAGGACAACATTGGCACAAAGTCAGTGTAGTAAATAGGACTAAAAGGAGAGATTTAATTTGCCTACAGATATAAAGCACTATTTCTGCTGTAATGAGGCACCAGAGCAAGCAGTACTCCCAAGGCACCGTTCCATGACACATTTGGAAAGCTTTTGCTGAAATATCCTACACCATCAAAGTTAAAATATTTTCACTCTCATAAATCTCTTCACAAAAGGTAATACCAATAAGGCTTGCTTGACTTGCAGCAATCCAGGATGACACATCATGCCCTAGATCAGGCAAGAATTCCAACATCTCCCAGAGCTCAAGTCAATATCTAAGTCTCCAGGTTATAATCACACACACACATACTTCTATTCCTCCTGAGCACTGTTCTTCACCTGGAAATACTGTCAGCTTCAGCAGGCTCTAGAGATAAGCCAGTTCTATCGAGTAGGGACTGACATCTCAGGAATACCCTGATTATAACAAGGTTTTGCATGTTATATTTAAGAGACATTTTTGTATAATCATTTGCTAGTCAAGACAATAAGGAATATAATTAATAGTTATATGGCAAGATTTCTGCAATTTGTAATTCCCTAATTGCTATTTTGGATTTCTAACTGAACATCAAAATGTCATAATCTAGTGGCACCAAACACAGAACACTTAAAATGTCAGCAAGCAGAGAAAATGACTTCAGAGAATGGGGTTCAAGAAGTACAGATCCGTCATTTAAAATGTACAGTTCCTGATGGTGTGAATTACATTATGCAGAAACAGCTCTTCTCAGTGCTGTATACTCAAGATTAGAGACTGCAAAATGCCTTTTTCGGAATCACAGCTCTCTGCTTCCCCTGCTGAGATGTCAGATAGACTTGGGCTAAATCTGATGGCAAGTGCTCCAGGTCCCGTCTGTCAGGTTCTCCCATGCTTAATGAGCAGCACATTCTGATGAAAATACTGTGTAAACAATGAAACAGCACATCGAAGAGGTGTAAATGAACTTGCTTCTGCTGGATTCTCAGTCAGAGCAGGGTTTGGGACTTCTAGGCAGGCCTGCAAAGCCCTGCTGTGTCCCTAGAACATAATTGGCTCCTGAGAGCAACAGCATCTATTAGGCACAGTAAAGTAGTTTAGGAAGGTCTTTCAATAAACTTTCTATAAATGCAACTCATTCATTTTAATATGAAGCCTGTGGTTCCTGTGGGTGGGCTGTAAGAAAGAGCCTTCTGAGCCCTTGCTCACTTTATTTCCTGCGAGTAATGCTGTGTCTGTAGGTACAGTACTCGACTGCTTTGGACAGAAAAATGCACAAAGACCATCAAATACTCTTTTGTGCATGGATGTATAGTCACCTCCTAAATCTCCATTCCCCAAAATCGCCACTCAGAAGGACAGGTGCAGCACAAAGGCTCTCAAGCAGCAAAGAAGGGAACCCCACTGCTCTTGGAAAGATTCTATTTTCAAGGACTCTGACAGGTTGATCAGCTCATAGAGTGCATGGACCACCCTTCCTGGCTTCAGTGACTTAGAGCACCTAATGAGTTATGGATTTTAAGTTATTTTGCAGCTTTACAGTGGCTGGGTTAGTCCTTGGCTTCCCAGCTGAGGCTACAGACAGCACAGAAAGAATGGCAATCTGTGATCCAGGCAGGCAGTGCTCATTTGTGCTCCCCCAGGCACCCATGCATGCACTGTACCAGTGAGCCTCCACAGGTACCCCTGTTTAGATCCAGGGCTCAATTCACACTGTTTATTGTGCTGAAGTAGGCTTTAATTGACACTACTACAGCACAAAGCACTTTTTCATTAATATACCTATTTATATTAATCCAGGAGAGAGAGCACTGAGTTTGCTGTATAATACGTACAGTGTAGTCAATGATTTCACTGCTGAAGAGGCTCACCATACATTTTGGAGAGTTGTCCTCTAGATTATTAAGGAATAAGTCAGTGCAGTGCCCAGATTAACTGTTTTAAAAACATTGTTCAAATAGAATCTACAGGGAAAAAAAACCCCACATTTACTTTGGGAAAATAAAAGAAAAAATGAGTAAACACCACAGATCTATTTCCAGCTAACGTCTTTAGTTAAATTAGTGTTGATATTAGAACCATGGATAAATAGCAAAAAGATTTAAGTTCTGGAATGACAGATCAGTCGATCAAAATTAACTGAAAACAAAACTTTCTTAGGAAATAAATACATCACATCAGGAGAGTATGCTACCACTTCAAACATTACAGATGTTTTTGGCAAGACAATTAGCCCAGCTGTTTTTCTGTTCAGATCACTGCCTTTTCTATGACTAGACACATTGCAAGTGGTCAGAGAGGAATCCCAGGGCACCTGCTCTGCAGCTATTTTTGCATTGTTTCAGCCACATCCATAAGAAGGAAAATTGGTCTCATCATAGCCCTTTTCTGTTTGAAAGGATAGTCTTTCACCATGGGGAAAAATCTCTCTTGTTGAATAAGAGCATCCATCATAGTTTAAACAGAATTTCAGGAATGACAGGTACCTTATTTAGATAAGGTGACACATTACTGCTTCCTCTTTCTTCCTTTTTCTTGTACAGTAAGATCTATATGGAGAGTAAATTACTCTATCACACCAAGTAAGTATCAAAGTCAAGCTCCATTTTCTGAGTTTCCTATTCCATATCCCCTTGAATTGCTCATCTAGCAGTTTGAAGGACATCTGAAGTGGATTTCTGGTTCCACTGCTCTTAGTATCAAATATTTCTGTTGGCTACCCTGAGTGATAAAGCTTACTGAAATCCTTTTTCCTAGGAGAAGGTTACTGGCAGGAGCTGGATTGCTACTGAATTGCTGTTACTGCCTATTAAGAATGGGGACTTCAAAAAAAAAAAAATGAAGCAGCTATAAATATCACCAATTTAAAATACTTTTTACATGCTTTCTGCATTGCTTTAAATTGTTTTCTTTAAAAGTGAAAAAGATTAATGCACTGAATAGAAATTAAGGCATTTAGATTTCTTTGAAGCCCTTATTGCCATGACCAGTGCAAGGCAAGGGCCATCTCGGCCATGGATTTAGCCCCAAAGTAGGGCAGTGCAGCAGTAGCTGCAGGAACTCCTTGCTCCCAAATCTGACACCTATTTGTCATCTCTCTACTTTTACAGCTGTTTTGGAGGTGAACTGCTAAGCACAACCTAGATGGGCAACACTGGAAACCACAGAAGGAGATCCTCTCACTGATTCCAGGAACACAAACTGTTAAATTAGGCCAATTATCTGGTGTACACCCTTTTATATGGGAAAGATGAGAATTTAATGGATCCTGGTGGAAAAGACCCTACCTGACAGGCTTCACAGACACTGTTTGACATCCCCTGGGCAACTATTTGCTACAATGGGTACTACTAATGTGTGACTCAGTAAGTTTGGACAAGTAAACAGGAAAAGCACGGTGAAATTAACTTTAGCAGGAAATGGACTCAGTATTATATGCAATCAAAAAAATCTGAAGAGATACACTCATTACCCCTCTACTGAAATCAAAGTTATTGCACTATAGAAAGGGTGGACTGAAACAGAAATACATCTGTTCCATAAAGCTTTGATGAAAGACTCACTCAAGATCCCTGGAGGTGATTTACAGAGGATACACAGGGATGGGGAGAAGACTGAGAATTAAAAACCACCTCAAACAAGGATTTAGCTGCAGACTGAGCACACCTGAAGTGAGAGCCATGCCAGCTTAGAGAAGTAACACGCTGATATAAAGCCCCTTGGTCCCTATTATTGGAGTGCAGTGAACATTCTCATCTGGTTTATCTTCAGCAAACCTATAGGAAAACCTTAAGAGCTATGAAAAATACCTCTCAATAGTCCTCTGGTGCTTTCCACAAAAATCCTTCACACATCCTGTAGGAGTAATTCCTTTCATCCGAGTACAATTTACTCACAGGATGAAAATCAATTTTTATCAGTACTCTGCAAAGGGGCACATGGACTAGGAAGGAGATAATACAGATACACGGCAGATCCAGGGAAGCAGAGGTAGGAGAAATATTCAGATGAAAAATAAAGGCTTTGCATCTCATTGCCAGTGCCTAAAGTGCAGAGGCAGGGAGCACAGTCACACTGCATGCTCATGCCATTATGGAAAAGGAGCAGACACTCCTCATGTGCAGGATGAAAAACACATGGATCCAAAACTCTGGATGGGCAGAGAGCACAAGTCAGCAAGTTTCAGGGAAGGAGAGATGAGGCACCCGAGTCACAGTTTCAACCGTGGAATGAATCATGACTTGCAATAAAGAATCTGATGGACTGAGTGAGCTTGGAGGAGCTTAGGGAAGGAGCAGAGGTAGGCATCTGTTTTGTTGGTTTTCCAGCTGCCAAAATGATTTTCTCATAAGCCTGTTGTGACCATCCAGAATCTGAGTTACAGCAAGGATGACCAACATATGCATGAATGTCTAAGGGCTGGGGATGAAAGCATTTGAAGCTGTATTTAAATAGAATGAAAATAAGCCAGACCTGAGTCCTCTGTGCCTTTTCCTGCTCATACGTGCATATCAGGCTTTACTGGAATGGGTCCTAAACCAGCCTAAATCACCTTGGCATGATTTAGTTCCTCCCCTCAGAAACTAGGAAATGAATAATGCATGACAAATCAGGAGTTCCCTGAGCCTTTGGCCGCAGCAGGATGCACTGGACAGGTGAGGGGGGCAGATACAGACTGGGCAGGACTGAGGGAATTGGGAACATTTGGCAGCATTGGGAACCAGAAGTGACTTCATAGAAACGATAAGAAGGATATCAATGGATACAGAAGTACAAATTTTCTCAGGAAGCCTTTAGCACGTCAATTATAGCTGGCAATTAACACCCCTACTCAGCCAGCCATCCCACAGGGATTTCACAAGCTGCCCCCATTTGTGGCAGGATAAAAGGAACAGACAAATAAAGGCATAGGCAGTGAATTATTTCTGCACCTTGTTGCTGTTGGACTTCTTTTGCATAGTTTATCACCAATCTAAACAGAGAAAAAGAGGTTGTTATAAGAATCCTAATTCCAACAGATCATTTAAATTATTTACAAAAATAGTTTTAATTCATGTTCTCCTCCATATTTCCTGACCAGAAAGGTGCGAGGGCTGTCTTCAGGACAACTCAAAAATGAAGTCTAAGATTTTTCTATAAATGTCATTTCTATAAATGCAGCTCAAGAGCCAAGAGAGGTAATAAACAGTTAAGGAGCCTGGTTTATAGGGCTTCTTCTATGTTTCATGCCCCAAAAATACTCACCATTAAAATGTTTTAGCTGAGATTTTCAAAGCAGTGTGGGCAAATTCTCTGCTCATCTCACATTAATTAACAGCAAGTGTGTGGGTAATTCCCTGTAGTACTTTGATAATGTCAGCTTTTTTTTTTATACCCATTTAGCATATCCACGAGGAATAGGATGGAGGAAATGTGTACAGTGGTTCCAGACTGCACCTCAATAAAAAATGCCGTTTTGTTCTGACCTTATGAGCCTCTGATCTGTTTCAACAGAGGGATTCTGATCAGCTATTTTGGGCAGATCCAGAAACAGGAAATAAATGTGCCCCATCATCATGGTGATCTGAGCCTAGCAAAGTATCTCATCTTAATAATATTTTTCTGTTTAGAGGGCTTGGGGGAAGGTGAGGGAATAAACCTTTCTGTTTACTCTTAGCTTTGGAAAAATCCACTGGGAGGGACTGCACAATTAGCATATTAATGAAGGCTGGCCTCAGATGTGATGCCTGAAAGCAATTATAGGCAAATTAAGAATATAAATGCAAGATAAAAAACTCGTGCCTGTTTGGGACAGAAGGAACATAAGCTGCTCAGCACTAAAACAAGAATATATATTTTTCTTTTTCCATGGGGAAGGAATCCTATCTTACTCAGCTTGGAAAAGGCAGCATTGGTCATGTTCACCATACCACACCTGCAAAAGACCAATATCACTGTGATTCCTCTGCTGGTTTGTACAATGATTGCTGAGCTGGATGTTGGAATTCAGGCAATTAAAACCTGGAAGTGTGGAAAGTCTGAAAGTCTCTACTCAGCTAAAGTGGAGGAAATAGGTAATTTTCTCAAATTGATCTCTGTACATTAACATGATTGAATTGAATCTTATGGTCATAATTTTTCTGTGGAATTCTTTAGCTCTTTCGGGATATCAGTCACAAACAATAATAAGTATTTGCATTAAGTTCTAAATGCATTAATAGTGATGAAATTCAATCTGGCCTTACAGAATACCAGACTGAAGAGGGTGTAAATGCCTCCAGCACAAGAAACTCTGATTTTCTATTCCTCATTAGCACCAGGTGAAGGCTTCAAAAGAACTGGCTGGAAAGTAGGATTTCCATTCATGGCTGATTTTGTTTTACTCTTCTAGGTTACAGTCCAATTCAGACCAAAAACTAACATGTGCTAAATTCCCCAGGCCCTGCAACCACTTAGTGATATTGATGTTCCTGTCAGCTTTCATGACCAGAGCAAAGATGACAATTTCGCTGAGGAGCAACAGGAAGCGATGGCTCTCAGGCTCCAGCAGCACAAGACTGACCAAAGTCTGGAGCCCTGGCAGCTCCCTGCATCCGTGTCCCTTAGGACAAACCATCAGGAATCATCCAGGCACTCTTCACCTGGCACCCTGCTCCGGGCTTGGCAAGCACTCACACCAGGGACATTGTGAATGAAACATTCGGGGCTCAACAAAATGGCATTTTCATATGAAAGCATTCAGCCAGCTCTGTTATTGAAAGCCTTTACAACTAAAGACAAAGCCAAATACCAAAATAACCTGGAGGCAGGGAAGGCACATTTTTGAGCGCTTAGACATCTCTCCAAAACATTTCAACACACACGAATGAAAGGCATCAAACAGTGCCATAGCAAATACATTTTTAAAAAGCAAAGGCAGTGGAAAGTTGTCTTCCCACCCCAGAAAAACAGAAGCAGTTAGAATTAAATGAACTAGCTTAGTTATTAACAAACTCACCAATATTACCCTGATTAGATATGTGATATCTATTTCTATTGTTGCCTATTCTTATTGCTTTCTGCTGAATAAGACGAGGAGCAAGCTTGCAGAAGCCTCCTTCCCTGAGATCAGTTCTTCGAAAACTTATCTAAAAGATGAGCCTCTGGATTAATGTGGGTTCATTATTATTTTTCTATTTTAAACTCCTATAAACTAATCTACTTTAAGGGCCAGGTAAATGTGGTATCTATTGTCCCTTAACGTATTTTGCCAAACCTAAAGCTAGAAGTCCAGAAATTCCTCTGCTGAGCTTTGAGCACCTTGGCCCTGTTCCTCCAACAGGCTTCTGGAAAATCATCAGATTTTGGCCATCTATGGAATGCATTCCCAGCAGGAGCTTCTGGGTCAGCCCCAAACCTGCCTGTTAACAACCCCCTGCTTGGCTCCCACGTCTTTGTCTGTATCTTATTACAGCTATCAACAGACAACTTAGCGTTTTTGCCACTGAAGGCTTAAGGCTTTCTTTGCCAGACTGTCCCTGCCTGTGATTTTCTACTCAGATGGAAAACCTTGTTTACCAATATACTTGTTATTGACACTAGCAAGTCAAATACATTCTTTTCTGTGCAGGGTCACTGAGACATCTTTTTTTTTTAAGTTACTACCTCTTATTTTTGCCAGCGGAGCTTTCAGCATTCCTCTTCCTGCTGCCGTGAATCAGAATTGCCAACAGGGTCCCCACTCCCTACTGGTTTGCTCAAAGATCTCCACAGCCAGGAGAAACCCCCTGATGCTGAAGTTGTTCTCTATGTAAGTGTAACACAACCTCCCACTGGATGGCTGCTGGGGAGCCTGGCAGTGCAGCATCAAGGAGCCAAGGCATGGGTCTGACTTGGAGATCCAGTGGCAGACAGCTCACTCAAAAATCTTATTACCTCTGACAGGCTGCAGAACTGCTTGATTCTTTTGTTTGGAGCTAATGGCATATGCTGCATGTTCTGCCTTCACACATAAAAAGGTGCAGCCAGGCAATAGGGAGGGATCTGCCTGTTCACCTCAGATGCTCTGGGTCAGGCAGTGTCTGACTGGGAGGGAGGAGAGAATGTCTATCCTGAGAGCAGCACAGCAGGAAAACACAGGCAGGGATGAGCCAAGCAACTTGCAAAATGGGATTGCACTGAGGGAAGCCAAAACCATGCCAAAACATACCTGAGAAAGCAATGGGGAGACACTTCTTTAGCATGTAGGAAACTGTAACCTTCCCTGCAGGGGCTCAGCTGCATGTGAGGCAACCCACAACTTGCACAACCTGGGCTCAAACTTCCCAGGAACCAGCTGCTAAAAAGTATTCAGACAAAAGCCATGAAAGGTCAGGAAGAGGTAAAACTTCAGACAGAGATTGGATGGTTGAGACAGGGATAGATTGCAGTTCAACACAGAAAAACACTGATGAGAACAATTATGGAGTCCTATAGAAAAAGAAAACCAGTTGAAAAGATGGTAATTTATTGATCCTGAAGATCAGTCCCTTGAAGGGAGCCATGGACTTTGACCATTTCTGGTCTGACAACTGCATGGCAACAAAGACATCAAAGGTGATGAGCAAATTAAGGCCCTCCTTTTAGTTACCTTTTAGATATATTAGCTATATTAGCTCTTTCTTCTGTGTTTTTAGCTACCACATTGTCTACCTTTGCTCATGGTAAAAGTTGCCCAGAGTGATTCAAAGACTTAGAAAGTTGCTTGGCCAGAAAACAGGGCTAGATGGAAGGACTCAACCAACCATGACACAATGAGGAAAGAACATGTTCATTGTTAAAATTTATTTCATCTGCAGAGCAAGCTATCTGGATTTCTCTATTTAAACATCCAATATATTGAACAATATATTTATTGTTCAATTTTCAATATTTTTTTTTGTCTATTGAAGCTCTGTTTTATTAATTGGAGGCATCTGATGTCTTTTAGTTTTCTTCCTGAAAGAAAAGGGAGGTGGGATCATTTCACCTCAAGGCCCTGGCAACATCAAGTTCCTGTGGCACTGCTGTCAGGTTTTTAGCTTTTTTTCCCCCCTTGCACATGAATGCAAGAACTTAATGGTTCTCACAGGTCTGCTTCTGCTTAGTTTAATTGTGATATCCCC
This sequence comes from Drymodes brunneopygia, assembly GCA_013400955.1. NCBI lineage: Eukaryota > Metazoa > Chordata > Aves > Passeriformes > Petroicidae > Drymodes > Drymodes brunneopygia. Next base: position 1,022,093 of record VZTZ01035171.1, read on the forward strand.
ACAATTAAAGAAAAATACGATGCCAGGATCTGCAAGGGGAGAATGTGACTGGCTCAAATCACATTCATGTCCACTGGCAAGAGCTTCTTGTGAAATTCTGTGCTTTAGGAGGGTAGGATTAGAGCTGTAAGTTTTTCAGACTGAAAATGCTCCTACATGTCAAATACATCACTGGAGTTATGAAAGGAAACCAAGAATACATTTGCAATGACAGATAAACACATATATTTATATAAACGAAGCAGAAAAATAGAAATAACCTTAGCAAGCAGCTATTTTCCATGGTTGTGTACTAAGCATTGCATACTGGGGCTTTAGAGCAGAGAAAAAAGTGGTTTGCATCAAAAGTTTCTGCAATTGTGAATCATAATTGTTCATGACAATACGAGTTACTACGATCAGCCAACAAGGCTTTTATTCCCTTTTTTTGCATCAGGTGGAAATGAACAATTGCCTTATTTGTTACCAATTTAGGAACAGTAGGTAAGTAATTATGTCTCAGCAGCCTATTGATTCAGCCTTTGGGGATGTACAGAGAAGACTTCAGGCCTGGCATCTGTCAGAGCAAGCTTCCAACAGAATAGGGAGAAGGTGGTGCTTGAGCCTCTTTTTCCAAGGAACCCCAGGATGTGACACAGCACATCCCTCACCGTCCCCTTTCTGTCACCTCCCTGGTGTCAGCAGCGTGTTCACACAAAAACACAGCTCCAGGGAGAGCAACTGCCTCGGTTATTGTGGGACTGCCCCTCAGCTGTAGCTGTCTTCAGACAAACAGGATGGGAACTGAGGGATTATCTTCCCCCCTAGGCACCCAGGGCTCCTTTGTAACGCTGCCTTGCTAAACCCCCCTCCCCAAACCCATCTCATCCCTCTTCCTTCTTCTGCTGCAGCACAGCCTGACAGGGGATGCACTCCTTACCTCCTGCTCACACAGTGCTTGTTTGTGAAGAAGACTGAAGAAAAAATATGAAAAAAAAAAGTTTGAGGAAAAAAAAGCCCAAACTTTTCCTAGCATATACCTGCAGGCCATGGGTGTGCAATGCCACTGATGTAGTTCCCAGAAGCACTAACTTTGGAGTAGGTGAGTAGGGCTCAGAGATAAACTCCTTGCCTGTTGTAAGATATATATCTGTTTATTAAAAAATATAATATACTGTCAATCTCTCTACTGAAATAAATTAGAAAGCATTTAAAGTACCTCCATCCTGAAATCCAGTGTGGCAAAAGGCAAAGCTGGGGTAAGTCCTGTCCCTGTCATGTCTTAAACGACATTGTTGGAGATGTTTGAGAAATTGTGTGTTGATCTGAAGCCCTGCCAACCACAGCAGTTGTTATAACAGATGGGACAGCCAAGAGATGGTCCCAGGAAGAGCTCTGGGACTGTCAGATACAGAACCTTTGAACTCAGAATGCCCTGTGGCTCTCAGTGCCGAATGTCCCCCAGCTTCCCAAAGAAATTTATTCCCTGAATTGTGCAGAGAATTAAAGTGTTTTAATGACACAATTGTCTCTCTCTAACCTAAAATCTGTCACTTATTAGAGTACACAAATACAAACTTACATGAACCAGCAAGTTCTCACAGCATTAAACATAGGAATTATAAAGAATCTCCTCATTGACATTAGCATTTTCTTAACCCTATACATTTTTCCCCCCAGCACCAATCTTTGAGAGGAGAAATGACATTAGAGGGGTTTACAGTAAAATAAAATATATTTAAGAGTGATACAGATACTACACTACCGGATCAAGGAAAAATACAGTTGATTTTAAAGCAACTTTCATCCAAAAGTGATGATAAGTCTAGAGTTAGGGAATTTACACACTTAATTTAAAATACCTTTTTCAACTTCAAGTTTTGTATAAACATTATTGAATTAATTCATATTTGGTCTGGATTAAAGTTGTTTCAAATTTATATTGTAATTTTCAGCTGTTGGCAGTATTTTCAATAGAAAAACACAAAGAAAATACAAAGGGTTGCTGATGAAAAAGGTGATTGCATGAATTACAGCCTTCATGAGAAGGCTGCAGAGTTCTAGTCTGTCTGTAGCTTCTTGGTACAAGTAAGAGACAGCAGAAGACTGTATGAATGCATGTTCCAAACTGTCTATCATCTGGATTTACTTGCAGTGGTGAAGAAAGCAAATTGTTTTTGTGCCTTGGGGCATCATTTGTCATGAGCTGTTATCTAAAGAAGCATTTCCTGCTTCAGGAACACCTTAATGCAGAGTGAAGGTCTTTAAAAAAATAAATAAAAACAAATTGAGAGAAATGCCTGCGATGAGCAAACTGAAACAAAAACTAAGCTCTTGTTCACATTACTAAAAATCACTTTGAAAGAAACCCCAAAGCAAGCTTGATATTGTCTGAAATTGCCAAAGCCCACAGATTTGAAGAATTGCACAAAAGCACACCAGCTCCTAAGACACAGCTGGTGCTCCTTAGATGATTTGTTATGCTGTTACTTAAACCATTCATGATGGAGATATCAAAATGCAGCTTCTCAAACGGAGCCACGTGGAACGTGTGAAACACAGGAACACCCCATAATAATGATGTACAAAGACTGACATCACTGATCTTCTGCCACTTGTGCATGCTCTGCTTGGAGACTTTCTGATTTTCAAAGGCATATCAAGGTGTACAATGATGGGGGGGAAAGCAAACTTCACCTGATTCCTGGAGTAGCTGGTGAACGGAGAGGATGGATGGGCTCTCCTGTGAGGGAGCACAAGCAGTGCTCAGGGAACACAGGGAACTCCAAGGGCAGTGCCAGGGCTAAGTTCACTTCCTCTCTGTAGCATCCTTCAGAGTCTGCCAGTCGCCCCAGATTGCCCATCAATCTGAAAGTCATCCCAGATCAGGGTGAAAAGGTGGAAAATGTAATTAAAATACAAGTGACATGCTCACTTTTGTTTCCAGTTCTGTTCAGTGAAGTTGAAAGTGATCACAATTTTCTCCTAGCACAAGTAAGAGAGCTCACATGTGGAAAGGTGTTGACTTGTCCCTAGGCAGTTCTGCTTTATCTTTTCCTAAGGTAAATCTTTTCATGGTGATTTTGGTTCTGAAGGTGCAGATTGCTTTGGGAATGACTTGTGGCCATGAGGACCAGTCTATTAACTTGCTTGCACATCTCAATGAACTGAGAATACATAAGAAAACCAAACTGAAAGCTACACCTTTTAATATTAGTGACAAGTGTTAAAGGCAGTGCAATTTGTAAAGCACAAAGGAAACAGGTAAAAATATGCTAAATACTAAATCCCTCCTTAAAAAGAAATTTAAAGTTCATCCCTACATAACTACTGATTGTGATGTATCAGATAGGTACATCCATATATTTGGGCATTGAATTTAATTGATACTGTACTGACAGTGGAAAATCAGAGTTGGATCAGGGGTCCAGTTTTCACAGAAGACATTTTGCCACTTGGCTTCACAACAAAAGGAAAAAAGCTTTTGATAGAACTGTCAGGTGATGATGAACTCAAGTTCAAATCCAACAAAGCGTAGCTTAGCAACTTTCTGTGATGAAGGAATGAATTTAGTCCGGTGTCTGACTGAACCCTTACGCTCCACATTTCTCTGCAAGAGTGGCTTTCTCTGCCGTATTCACCACTGAAAATAAGCAAACCAGACTTTTAACTGAAGCTTACCAATATCTCAAATGACAAAATCAACTGTGGAGCAAGCACACGCTTCCTGCCAGTGCCAGCCTTTGATTTCCCCAGGTGCTGCTTTAAATCATAGCTTTTCTCTTCATTTGAATTTTGTCAAGAGTGAGCAAGGTGAACTTTGATGTCCGCTCACCGACACTGCGCTGAAGAATGGGCAGGAAGCTCAAAACAAATTAAATAACTTGAAAAGGCAAATCATTGTTGCAGCTCAGCAGCACAGTGCAAGAGAGCAAGTCATTTATAGCATTTTGATTGTTTCTTATAATTTAAAGCAACTTGGAAAGCATTAATAATAATGCTTGCTTCATTGAGTTTCCCTTTGATATATTGTCTTGTACCTGCAATGTTTAATAAGGATGTTATAAATTGAACAGTTTAGGCTTTCTCTGGCACTTATTTTAGTTGAGAGCACAGAAGCACAAGTCTGCTAAAGGCATAAAAGTGAAAGGATATGAGAGACGAGTTTCAAGGATACAGAACAAAGCAAGAAAGTTTGGGAGCTGTTCCTTTAGAAGGCATTCCTTATCCTTTATGACTCACTCCAGCTCTTTCATTCCACATTTAATACTAGAAGGGGAAAAGGCAGAATACATAATTTTGTCTTGTATTTTGAATCGTGTCTGGCTAAAAGAGTTGGATTTTAATTCTTTGTGTACACAAGGGGTGTCAAAATAGCTAGATATTGAGGTAACAGGGAATCTGCAGGTAATTATACTTGCTAAGAAGAACCCTCATGCCAACACCCCAGAAAACTGCCTTAAGGGAGGACACACTCAGCTGTTCCTGCTGCAGGACAGGAGGCAACTGCAGGAGGGGCCATTGGCAAGTGCAGGTCCCATCCCACCACTTGGCCTGAGTACAGAGCACAGAACTCAGCTCAGAGAGGGGCAGTTGGGGTACAGGTTATGGTATATCCCTTGAAGAAGAGTTTTAAAACATTTTGGAATAACATTAGGGGATAACCATGTATACAACAATTACCTGCTGGCAGATGCAGCAAGGGATGCTATAGAGGTGAGCAAAATAACCTCTTTTTACTGCTTTTGCTGTGCAGAGGTGTGATAAGTCTTCTTCCTTGGGCTCTTAAAGCAATTTCAGATCTGAAAACAAACACCGGGGAGGAACAAACTGGATCCTAAATTTTTGTTTGGTTTTGCCGTCCCTTTTTGGCCAGACAGTTTTTCAAAGTAGGAAACAGTGAATGGGAAAATGTAGGACCATGAAAACAGAGAAGTATTAATTGTTATTACTGGAAAAATGTTTGTCAGCTGAAGAGGTAAGGAAGCCCTTTAAAAATAGGTCTGCCAATACAAAAATAGAGTTCTGCCCAGAACAGTGTAAGGAAAGTTTCTCTTGGGGAAATAGAATGAAAAGAAAGTCAGGAAAGACCTAATTAAACATGAAGGTCTTGCAGTAAATAAATGATTAAACTTGCTTCAAAAGTGTATAGAAACATGATTCTCTGAGAAGAAAGCTAAGCTACAATGTAGGAAAAATCCTCTGTAAAATTGCTAGATTTTTGTTTTTTAATGGAGAGGAGTAGTGAAACCCTCCTGTTTTATAAACAGAGCACTAAAGCACAGATATGCCTGCCTAATCAGTTACATTAGAATCCCCATGGCTTCCAGGAGACACATATATTAGTTTGGATTAAAAAAAAAAAAATCCAATAAAAAAGAGTTTATTTTTTTCCATTTTGGAGATATCTTCTCTCCCTACAGTAAGAAAACTGCATTGCTTTCATTTCAGAAGTAATTTTACATGCAAACCATAGTATTGAATCAGTATCATATTAAAACACATGAATAAAGGTACCAGTGGGAAACCAAATTAAGCCAGCACTTAAATGCTTTCTTAAATTATATTTCCTATTGCAATTTCCCTACTCCACTAAGTTGACTTGAAAGCTCTGAACAAGCATTTGTTCTGTAGGGTACCCAGCTAGGCTGAATACAAATCCCGAGTATATTGAGTTCCCTCTTGAGAAAACTTAAGAGTGACAGGAAAAAATACGGAGTGGGAGGCTACAAAAATACAGCTCCAAGAACACATCAGAGAAAAAAAAGTCACAGATGAAAATGTAAATTAATACGTAGGCATCCTAAGAAAATAGTTACAATTAGGTAAGGAAGAAAGAGCAGAGGAACCAAGTTTTTTGTTTCATTTTGTGGGCTTTTGAAGGCTTACAATTACACGAAAAGCATAGTTGATATTTAATGAGTTGCAACCGGTTGCATTATTTTAATTAGTTTATGGCGATAAGGATGAATCCAAAGCAGACAGCTGTGAAGATTTGTTATTTTAATTAGCTAAGCAGACAGGAAAATCAAGAATGGTCTTGATCCACCACAGCAGACTCTGTTCAGCAGGGCCATGAGGGAAAAGATCCTCAGCAGCAACACATCACAACTTCTGTACTAAAAAAGGGGCTTGTTGGCTGTTTTAGACAGGGGAAACACTCCAAATAAATAGCATCCACTTCACAAGAGCAAAGCATTTCTGAGAGGCCAAAACAATAAGCATGACAAAGGACTGCAAAGACCAGAGTTATCAAGCTTTTTACAGCCCAGTAGCTACTTGGACATGCTTTCAGTGTGTGTTATGTACAGATTTAAAAACCTAAATATAGAGTATAATTATTGATTACAGCTTTACCTGATTTGTTCTGGGGCTTAGGGACAAAATAGGTACTCTTCAGTCAAAAAAAGTTTAGGGTTTCTGAGAAGTAAATGGCATTAAGGCTAAGAATTAACCACCTCCTCTTAAAAAGCTGCTGAGTATTTCCACACCAGTCTTATGGACAGACCAGTTAACGAAACAGCTTTGTGTCAGAATTCAAAATGTTGTAAGCAAGAATACAGTTGTTGGTATCACTGGAAATGAAATTAGACATGAAAAAACATTTCCTGTGCATCATTCATCACCTTGTCTTTGTTCTTGACTGGATCTGCTGGGAGAAATGCACGTGGATTTATCTTATCCTGATCAAGAACCTCAAAATTTGCTTCCTAGCAGCTGCTGCAGTTGTAACAGTCTGTGATCAGCACAGTGACCTTCAGGTAGGCAAAAGTCTGACCCCTCGAGCTAAGCCCAGGTTCACACCTCGTCCCTGGGTCTGAAAATAACCAGTTATTCCTGACTGCTCACATTCTCCACGTACATCTTCGAACCTACTTAAAGATAAGTTATTACTATACACAAATTACAACACATAGACTTATGAGTTAATAATTTACTTGTCTAGCTGGGGAATTTTCCTTTTAGTGCATTATAGATGAACCACAGACAAATTCAGTACTTTCTTGAATTAAGTTCATCTAGCCAATCTAATTCTGAATATATCAAGCAGTGCTGTTCTCTGTGGGGACAATTTAGAATGAAGTGTGCTTTGGTATGAGGAAGAATGTCAAGTATTACCCAAGACTGAACAGAAATCTTTAAAAGATGCCAACCCCAATAGTAGCACAGTTTGGATTACTAATCTCTGCTCTTTCACAGCAAATATTATTGGATTTTTTGGCCTCTACAAAAAGATCATTGCTCCTTCACAGAAATTAAGAAGGATCTGTAACATAAAAACATTTAAATAAAAGTCAACACAGGCAGGTTTAAACTAAGTTGTCCTTTCCTTACATTCAGGGATTAGTCAATCAACAATTAGATGACTTAAGACTGACAATGGCACACAAACACTTTCCTTCCTGGAGAGTGTTTGCAATTCATAATTTTAGGCACATTTTGTGCTCTGTATCTAGCACGTTCTCCACCTTCAGAAGTAAAGGAACTTCCAGTGAGGACATTTAGACTTGAACACTTTAGTACAGGTGGTTCCAAGAGGTTGGGGTATAAATAAAGCCATCAGGGAATACTGAGTGGATTTTGAATTAGCCATCACATTGGTAAGAGATGGATTACACAGGGCACCAGGCTCTCACTATTACAAGCAAATATCACTAGAAAAAAATAGAAGCTTATAAAGTAGTTTTCCCTCATCGTGGTACATTCTGAATTTGGCAATTAAAAGCCACTGAATACGAAGAGGCCCACAGTGTTTCCCCTCTGAATAGAGCATCCTCTGTACTATTCAAAGCTTGATGTCACTTGTGTCTCCCCTTCCTTTTTGAATCTGGGCAATGCTGAATCCATTTATTGTTGCTAATTGTCCTTCATTAGTTACCTTGCAGTTTTGATTGGTTTGACTCTTCACCCTAATTGATTTGCTACTGTAATTGACTTTCCCCTCCACTGATTTGCCTTGTGTGTTTTATCATTTTAAAGTGCAGAAGAAACACAGAATGGAATTAAATTCCCAGTAATTGCTTATTACCATCTTGTGGTGCTTTCATTTCCCACCCCTGAAACAACTACACACGGATTCAAATTTGTGTGCTGTGCCATTTTTTTACTAACATCCATTATGTTTCTGAAATATCATTCTGTGTCTTCCATCTTCATCCTTTTCTTCTGCTGCTCCCTCCTGACACTGAGACCTTACTGTAGCTCCTCACCCCTTCCCTGAAGCCCATCCTAAATCAATAATATCCATAACCCTTTCCTCCACAACTTCTACTTTCCCTTCCTCAGTGTGGAAGCAATGAGGGTTTCACAGGGTACAAAATAATCCACACAAGCAGTTTTAATCCTCTGCAGCACAAATAGACTGTAGACTCTCAAGCTGTAAATCAACAGAATTTGCCCACGTGCTTGCTGCAATATTTTAATAGGGTGAGGAGAGGAGCCTCTCTTTTTCTGGTACAGAGTTATCTTTAATCTGTAACCATGTATTTCCTGAAACACCCAGGACAGAAATACACTAATGAATGATCAAATTACACCTGACTTGAAGAAAGGATAAACAGTGCCATTAGATGAGGCACCCATCTGGGCCCACCCATTCCAGGATCAGTGCAGCACTACAGCTGGGTGGTCACAGTGTTTCCCAGAGCCCTATGAAAACAAGAACAAGGGGAATCATCCAATGCACTGTCCTTAGTCCCATTTTACCCCCTTCTCTTGCTTCTCCATTAAAATCCTTTCTGTCCAATTCCTGCAATATTTCATCCTCTCTCCATCTCCCTTGTACGACTGCTTTTCATCCTCACTCACAGTTTTGTTGCCGTCTTTAACTGCAGCTTTAACACTTCCCCTTCATTTTCTTCCCTTCTTTGCTTCCACCTCCAGTTCAGAAGTGTCTCATTTTCCTGCCTGCTGACTCCTTAAATCTGCTCCCTTGCTCCCAGCTCTCTTAACCTCCTGCCAGCCACTCTCTTCTTCCTCACCCTCAGCTGATCTGGGTCTTTGCACCTATACTTGTTACAAAACAATTATATTCTCTTGCATTTTTTCCCTTAATTTACGTAATTTTTTTCCTCTCTCTCTCTCACTTCCTTCTTCTGTGATTATAGAATCGCTTTATTTTCATCTGGATGTGGACTTTAAAATGCCTCCTGAAGATGCAGAGGCAACATTCCTGCTCCCAAAACAACTCTGAGCTCATTTTATTAATGTTCCTCCTACTGCGCTACATCACTGCTCAGTAAATGGTGCAAGACTTAGATATACAGACATACAGATGTATAGATAAAAATAAAACAACTAAAACCAATCTGAGCACAGCCATAGGTACCAATGAACTGAAAAAAGGGGCAAGTTATTAGCTATGTAGGGAGAGACTGTCTTAGCTCAATGTAAGTGAAATTGTGCATGGAGAGAAGGGAGCAGAGTGAGTGAACAGCTGGAGAAAATACTGATTCAGACTAGATCTGGTCAGAAACAGCTCTCTCGAGCTATAAAAATTTCAGTTTATGAAATAATCTACTCTGACCTGCACTGGGACACACCCAAACTTCTTCAAAGGCTTTTTTATTTGACATGGAAGAATTGGTTTTAGTCTTTAATGAAGACACAGTTAGAAAGTTCTTCAGTAGTGCAATTACTCATTTTGCATACTCTGGGGAAATCACCCCTTTGCAGCAGAAGTTAATTTTTGGTGTCCTTTTAGTCCCTGAATGAAAACACACCTGAGTTAGAGGCAGTTGTTAGGGCACCTTATCAACCAAAGCATTTCAACCCATAGAACCTTCCTAACATAATTTTTTTAATTGAAATAGGAGCACCCACAAGGAAAAGTTCAAGGGAAATGGATCTTAAAATAAACACAAAATTATGAATAGCACATTAAGGAGATGCACTTAGTTCCAGGCTTCTTATCTAATTCAAAATTGTGGAGATGGCCTTCTTCAACTACTTCTTGTTGGAAATCTTGGGTGGAGAGCTCCTGAGAACATTTTTGGTCCTCTGTATTTTTCAATTTACAAAATAATTTTAAAAAAATTGGGAACAGCTCTTCTTCATATTCTCAACTGGTAAAATCCCAGCACCACTATTTTGATCTAGGTCAGTGTGTATTGCTCAAAAAAGCTTAAAAACCATCTCTCTTTGAAAAATGTTCTTTCTTACAAAATGTTCTGAACTCAGTTAATGGTTTGGCCATTTTATATCCAGTGTCTCTCTGCTGAATTTGATACCAGCTTATAATGGACATCAGCAAGCTTGGTCAATGCAATGAATTAATAAAACTTGAAATTCCACGAAATGGAAAATACCACAGATTCTTTTTGTTTAATTTCATGGAGCTATTCTATGACTAAGCCACAAAATAGTTATTTTCTCAGTTTCTTATTTTAATTACATTTCTGTAATTTTCTACGTGGGTTTTGGAATCTCTTTTTGGTATGCTGTATTTTTAAGAGATTCATTTACATTGTTCTGTTACAGAACTGTGCATATTATTTGAAAAGAAAAAATGACAATTTATGGAGAGTCTGAATTTTAATTGCATTTTTTGTTTTCCCTTTTTTTAAATTAGAATGCTTGTTAATTGAGAGTTTTGAAAAGGAGAGCCAAGACATTCTTACAGTATTCAGTATCTCCTAACAAACATTTCACTGTATTTATACCATGGACTTATGAAAACAGCAAAACAGTAATAAGAAATATACTTCAGTTTATAGTAAATTGATGCTTTCAGTAAAACATAATTAAAGTTACTATGCAGAATGGTATAAATAAGAAGCCATTCTGGTGCTCATAGCACCCAGCATAACATATATTTGCATCTTAAACACATGGGAAACAGAATTTGTAGGGCAGCATAGCAGGTACATTTGCCCCAGTTGCTCTGCCTGTATTTCCAAGGGAAATTGGATTTTAGATACTCATGCTTACACTGCTTCATAGCTACTCTTCGTTTGTTTCACAGTCACCATGGAATTAGGTAACAGCAGTGGGCAATTTTTAAAAAAATTCTCAAACTAGATAATTTTCTCAGGAGAAACATGGATTTGGGCTATTTTTTCTGCTCAGCCTGAGAACGTCTGCAGATTAATTTTTCATGAGATCCAGCCTGTACACTACAGCACACGGCAGATTTTGCTGCAACATGATTAATATGAAGCTCTGTGCTAAGCACTTGTTAGGCATTAAATGCTTTCCAGAGTCCACATCAGTCTCTCTGCTGGATTGTTTGGAACCTGACCCAGAGCCAGGTCATTTCAATGGGGATTCCTGGCTGTGAAAACTAAAGGACATAGCACAACATCCTTGTATGTCTAGATAGATAGATAGATAGATAGATGCACATGCGTATCTAGACACAGATACAAACAGACATGAGATCTTGACACTGGTATCCCATGTAAAGACAGGACACCAAACTGGATTCTATCCTGACTTGTTAGATTGAAAGGGCAGTTGTCTGTGCCTTGGCTTTCAGCACATACACAAGATTCATAGTGATTTCTCCTGGTAGCTTGACTGTTTCTGTGGTTTGAATGCCACCCTTTGTGGCTTGGACTGGTTCCTGCTTTGTGAAGACCTCATCCATGGATGCAAGACCTGGAACCCCCAACTTTACGCAAGGTGATGGTCAGGCACGTGGTGCTTGATAGGAGGCAGATGGGCTGCAGAGCCATGGGCCACTCTTGCCTCCCATCTGTTTGGATACTGTTTGGACAGGTCAGCCTGACCTCATTGGCTGCTTGCAAAGCCTGCTGGTAATTCCATTACTCTGAGAACTGCACTCTGCAATGACAGCTCATGACAGGGTCTGTCAAAAGGAAATGGCCTAATGCAAACCATCAGGGAAACAGCCTAACAAATATCACTGGGAGACCATATTAAAGGAGCACTATTGTTTTGTTTAGAGCCTCATATGAGAGAAGCAGGAAGAATAAACAGCAGGAGACATTTCAATATAAATGTTTCATTTAACAGTGTGGTAAGTTTCCAAATTTATCTCTCCAATAAACTACCACTGCTCAATTTTTACCTGTGTGTGTTGTGTAAATAGTTGCTGACATTGCTCACGTGCTATGCAGTCCGCAAGATTTTGTATCCAAAAGGACCATACTTAAACACTTTCATTTAAATTAAAGGTGTCATCAATGCCAGCCTTTCATGGCTCATCAAGGTTTTGACCTGACCTTGCACAAAAAGCAGAATAAACCTTTGGAGAGTAAGTAAAGCTGGAAATGTGTAGATCAGTAAGTTCTTTAACTAAAAACGGATGGGTGCTGGGGAAATGCCCAGCATTCTGGTAATATTCACACCAGATTATCAGAGCCACCCTAATCCTGAATAGTCACCAGCCTTCTACTCCATCACGATGATCAATATTCACTTGAACTGCAGCCCGGCTCAAACAACTGATTTCATGCAAACTGTTAAATACAGAGAGAAAATCTGCTCCAGTGGGAAGCTTTGCTTCATAAAAGACTAATGTGTTGCCTTGCTTTGACCCAGCTGGGACTGCTTACAAGCAAATAGCAAATCCTTGATGTTGAATTAATTTCCTTTTCAATCTCTGATGAGGGAATCCTTCCCTCCACCGCCCCACTACACTTCTTATGGGAAGTTTCACATTTTCAAACACTTTGGTTCTTTGCTTGCTTGTGTGGCTACTGCAGTATTGCATAACTGCTGCAAGTGAGAGCTGAATCATTTTTATGCATTTTTTTTTCTACCTGACGATAATGGCTCGAGGCCTGCAGAGATGGCAATCAAACATATCGGGCATGCGACCAAGGCCACTTTACAACACCCATCTTCTCTCACGAATTTCACATTTCCACTCACCCTCTCAATCAATCTGTTGTTATTCTATATGCCTTATGTTCTAACTCAACATGTCATCACTGTTCAAAATACATCACTTCTACCCTGGCACGCTACTTTTGCCTGTCAGCTGTCATGGACAACTTGTGACCAATCAGTATTTTGCTTTTTCTGCTAGAGACCACTTAAAACATCCTCAATCACTTCCCAAGAGACAAACTTAGTCTCTTGCCAAAGTAAGTCACCACATTTGTTACCTGGGTTTTCACATGCCGTCTCTGAGCCTGACTCAGAGTTACAGAGTAGGGTTATTAAGGGTCAAAACCAGAAGGGTTCTGTAAGCTGATTACATACACTTCATGTGAACTGAACACCAACTTGCCCGTCTAAAAGACAGAATTGGATAAAAACAGAGTGCTTGTAACATCTGCTGCACTAACTAGTAGCTACCTATTCTGAGACATAACAGACAGTGCATATAATCCATAGAATATGCTGGCTGTGGAATCCACAGAATAGGTGTCATATAGAAAATGAGGCATTGCTAACAGCCATTGTGTCTCTGGCTCCAAAACCATGTAGGATTAAGGGACCCTTAAGACACCTACTTTAACCTCTTGGAAGCATGCCCAGTTAGAGAAGGTTGCCAGGGACTTGTTTCTATTATTACTACCAGCCAGTGGTCTCAAAGTACTGTCACTCTTCTGCCTCAATAAAGGAATTCAGGTTACAATTCTGTTGTAACTTTGGGTCCTCTTACGGAGGCTTCACAGCACACAGAGATGATGCACTGCAAAGCTTCACTGTCATCACAAACCTCCTTAACACCAGGAATCTTTAGCACTGCCTCTCTTAGGCCTGGATTTATCTCCTGGATATCATTAACATTTCATACCCTTACAGAGGGAATGCCAGAGCTGCTGTCTTGTGGCTCTTGTGTTTACTTGCAAGTACAGTCAGCTGTAATATCCAAGGGCTGGGACACTGAGTGATGGCAGGTAATTCATGTGCTGCTGGGCTGGGCTCCAGCCAGCTCAGGAGCCTCTCCCCTTGCTCACTGCTGCAGGAGAGTCTATTTGCAGAGGCACCAGAGCACATCCTGGTGCACATCCAGGAAGGCTGGCACAGACCTGAAGCCAGTGAGCCCTGTTGAACTCGGGCAAGCTCCGCTGAGGGGCCACTTTCCATCTTCCCACTCTGCTCCCCTCACTCCTGGCTCTGGGAAAGCAGCCCAGACCCACCTGAGCAGGCTCTGTGCACTGCCAGGCTTGGTTGGGAAAGCAAGCATTCTGTTTCTGGGCCTCAGTTGGATCTGAAAGCCACTTAACCATATTTGTATTATGTTGCACCTGCCAGACCCAGACTGGAGGGTGAGCCAATACAAAACCCACCCAGCTGGCTGTGTCCATGCCACTGCTCACACAGCAGGGATCCCTGCCTGTGGAAAACAGTGTGCTATTTATAATGGTTTGTTACAGAGCAGGTTTGTCCTTAAAGCAATAATGAGTTCACAGCTCTAAAAGAAATCAATCTAAATATTCCTAGTTTACATTACCTGATTACAAACATAATAGTGAGCTTTACTCATTTGTCTGAAGTGTAGATGCTGCAGAACATAATGTAGCTCTTTTCTAGTTTCATTAATATTGTGAAAAGCAGAGAAAGATGCTCTGACCTGTCCAAATTAACATTAACAATGTTTCCCCTTCTGTGTTGATCAACCATATCTAAATGATGGCTAAGAGTTGACCAACAAAGGGTAATTGATTTTTCTGACATTTATTTGCTTACATCCAATAACCTCATTCCTCAAACTAAGTTCATCAGTATGCTGAAAAACAAGCTCTAACTTCTGATATTTGAAAGCTTGAATGGCTGCTGCTCAATCTTATAAAGCTGGAAAAAACTAGAAATTGAAGTATTCTGCATGAAGGAGAAAGATAGGAATGACTGCCCAGCACAGCAGCAGAGATACAGAGAATTCAATCAGTTACACCCTCCCATCTTCATTAAACATCAGTTTTCAATTTGCTTCATCCTATGAAGTGCTTTTCATATTTAAAGGGGGTTAAGTTTAAAGAATCAAACTACTGACATATTTGTACAACTTCCTATGCAGCACATCTGTAATGCAGCGGCAATGTCCTGCATCACTTGGCTATCACTGCTAGGACAGACTGCACTCATCTACTGCACACAGCACAGACATTAAACAGCCCAGTTTGCTCTTTGGAAATGTCTTCTTTAGGGCATTCAGGTGTATCCAAACTAGAAATGAGCTCAGATGATTCAAACAGTTAAAATAATGGCAAACAGACTGGCTTTGCCAGGGAGATATACAAAGCACTGGGAAGCCAGAGCACTGCAACCTTTTTACATTAATGGCTGTTTCTTGTCTGCCTTCCAAATTGTGTAAAAATGCCCACAGGAATCACAAGAGAATCACTTTTAAAAATATTTTTTATTTTATGCAGACTAAAATTTTGTTTTATGAGGCTAAAAGCATTCAAAGACATGGACCAAACACCTTCAAAAACTTGCTCAGAATGACAAGGTAGCAGTACAAAAGGCATTCATTTGTTGGAAGGTCCAATTTGAGACCTTCTCTTTAACTCAAGTGTAACAGAGGTCTATGTTCAATTCAGATACCAAATTCCAGGGCCACTTATTTGCTTTTCATGCAGGCTGTTTAGTTTCATGCCCATCATTCTTTGCACACAGCTATAAGCCTCATTATTCATTTCTAGCAATCAAGGCAGCCTCAAAGCCTGATTTTCCCAGGTTGTTGTTTCTATGTCTCCCAGTGATTTATAGGAAAAAAATCTGTTTGTATTTACAAAGTGTGAACTTCTCTCAATGCAGAAAGGCTTTTCAGTTATTTTTCACTGATAATTTACAAGATTTTTCCACTTAACAAGCAGCTAAAGTGTCTTCATTCATCAGTCATCAATAACATGAAACTATTTTACTGTTGATAAATTCTGGACTTTTAGGGATCTTCTTGCACAGGCTGGGAACATGGTCAGTATGATACAGCTACAGGAGTGAAGTTAGTTGTAAATGTTTTTTGACAAAGGTTTTTTGCATGAATATAGACTCCAGAAAGCAACTCGTTAACTTGCAGGCTGTAAGGACATGGTATTCCAATCTGAAATGTTCATTACAAGCTTGTAGTTTAGAAAACACTGGCTATATCTCAGAAATTCACTCAGTATTCAGTCTAAGTGACTTCACACCCAGGAGTAATTACACTGTGCGTGCTCTTCCAGACAGGAATGCTGGGATGCTGTAACTGAATTTCTTCCTACCTGAGCCCTGATAAATTAAAGTAGCCATGATTTTAGCAGAATCCTTTTAGCTGCCTGAAACAAAACACGGTGTTGATCCTTTGCCAGAGGAGGATAAGAGTGGTCAGTAACCCACAGCACAGTGTTCCTCTTCTCACTCCATTTTGGTTTAGACAGATTGGAAGCCTAAGAATGACAATCCCTCAACATCTGGAAAATAAGAATACATGTGAATCTATACAATTACAGGAGGTGTGTTATCCTCAAATGAAACCTTTGATTCAACAATTTTAAACACACCAGTACTTACAAAGTTGTAGAGATTAATTCACATGGCTGTGAATTGATTTCTCTCTTACTGATTTGGCTACATTGATTATTCTGATGCCTTCTTAACTGGCTTAACTTTAGATGTCATTTTTAGTATATGTGCTTACTATACTCCTCTCATTTGATTAAATTAGAGCTGTGAATCAATTCTCTCTGCCACGCAACTGAATTTTCAGATATGGTTTCACTTCACTTTATATGAGGTTATTTAGCTTTTTCCCCCACAGACTGTTTCAATAAATGTGTATTCATTCTATGGGGTTGCAAATGGAAACAGTATTTTACTTTTACTAATTTTAATAGTGGGGCTCATGGGTAAATCTTAGTCAGCATCACAGAAGTGTTACATTTGCTAACTTACAATATCTTTCCCACTTAACAAGCTTCTCAGCTTCTTTTTGGACTGAAATCCCTGCAAATTGAGGCAAATTTCTCATCAGTGATTCTGTAAACTGGTAGAGACTTGACGAGACCTGAATGCAAAAACAATACAGTGGCTTCTTCTCATGTTCATCTTTACCCTCAACTCCTCCTTTCCTAGTCCTTTTGTTTTTGTTTGTTCCATACACCACAGAAAGCAGAGTAGAGAGATTTTTAGATGTCAACATTTAAAAAAACCTCACACCACTAAAAGATTTTTGCAATCAAGAGGAATAGTCTTTGTAAAGCTGCCCCAAGATTGTTTTTGCATCACAGTCCATATTCACAGCAGAGGATACAGAGTCTCATGAATGGGCACATAGTGTTTTAAGCTACAGTGTAGCTGCAGATGCAGCCCCGTTCAGGATAAATGTCACTTTCTGGGCTCTAAACATCTTGAAGACCAGCTCAACCTTTTTCCATAGTCTCAGTCACAGGTTTTAAGCCTTTATTTTACATTATTTTTGAAGTGTAAGGCTTTTCTGCAAAATCTTTTATTCAAGATCCAGTAAAAGTGATGAAGGCTGTGCAAAGGAGTGCAGCATAGAGTGTTTCATTTTATATGAAACTTCCATAAATAGGAAACACTCATGTCCAAGTGATTCATTAGTATATAAGTGATACTTTTTCTCTACTTAAGGAAGAGAAATTAGACAGAAAGTAGATGTTAGAATTATGTACCTGCATACACTGCTGCTCTTGACTGTGAATAATTCAATGAATTCTTCTCACCACCCACTATGTCCATTTCTAGAGCTTTTCTGAGGGAACACATCTTCTGACTCCATCATAACATAATCCCAAAGGTAAGAGCATTTTTATGAGATGCTCAATAAATCATATTGATCCTCTATGATTAGGCTCTACGTTTGTTTCGGAGAAGGTTTGAGCCTTTACAGAAAAGGAAACAGAGTCCGTTGTCTTCTATTAATCAAGTCTCTTATTTTTCTTCTGTAATGTGAGTCTTTCTACTTCACTTTAACTCCAAAGTTTTATGCAGTTTCCTTCATAATCATCATGGAAATAAGGTTTACAGTTTAAGAGATGTAGAGTACAAAGGCAGTGGCAGAAAGGTGGAGATATTTGACAAGATTTTTTACCTAGCACAATACCATGTAATAGTAAAAGCCATGAGTTTTGAGGTCTGACTGAGCTTTGCTAAAACCCTCATCTTTTACTGTAGTGATTCCACATTCTGCCTTACTCCCAAGCACTGTCCCTTACAGCTTCTGCTGTGAGAAGCTTCTCTGTGCTGTCAGCCCTTGTTCTGACTGAGAATGCACTGAGAGCAGCAGAGCACACACGTATGTTGACAGAGAGGCTTGAGAGTCTGTAGCTTCTAAACCCAGAATACATCGCCTTCACATCAGCAAAACTTCCTCAAATTCATTCACAGCCATCTTAGACATAACTACAACACAGAGTCATCCTTTACTTTACTTAGGTTTTCTTTGTTTTTACTCAGCCCTTTGTCATTCTGAAAAACGCAGGGAAATATTTCAATACACTAGCAATGCATGTGTTTTCATCGCTCACATTAAATCTAATTAACTATTTTCACAAGCTATCTGACACTAATTACAGACACTGGGAATTACCTTAAGCAGGAGTTATTGCTTTTTAAGAACACAGTTTGATAGTCAGAAACCAAAATTCTGCTGTGATAGCACAATGCCACTGTACTTATTTTTTTTTGCTTTGGGAAAACCATAAAACACCTAACACCTCTGACCTCAGTACACTTCTTGTCCATACCTAAATATAATTCTCAAGAAAATCAATTGCATTTTAAATGGCATGCCTCTTATCCCCACACACACCTCCTTCAATTTCCCTTATGCCCTTAGTCAGCACCGAAAGGTCTGAAATAAGTCGGTGTTGGGGGGACTCATTAGGGTCAATGGTGTCTTTAATGCTTTTTAACTGGCAGGAACTTTCCCATAGCATTAAAGACAATGTGTAGGTGCAGTGTGCTCATGGTACTTTTTTCCATCTCATTCTCATTCTTTCTCCCTGCCCTGCTGCCCAGAGCCAGGCTGGCAGGTTTGCTCACTGTATGGCAGGGAATGAGCCTGGTTCTGCTGGGAGCTGAGGGGTTGTGGCAGGGACAGGCTCCTCTGCCACCAGCCCCAGAGCCAGCCCCACTCCCTTACCCCAGGCTGCAATGAGTGGCTGGGGACACACTGAGCTCCATGGCCAAGGACTGCACAGGGGACAGCTCTCACAGCTGGATATCCTTTGCTTTGGCAAGCATCCTGAGCCCTGTTCCCTCCAGGCATCTTGGGCTTACCATTCTGAGAGCTCCAGCCTTAACCTAAATCCCTTGGAGAGTCCCAGGAGCTCAGTCACATGCCCTGACTATGAGGGGTGAATTCCACTAGTAGCCTCCATATCTCTGTGCCCTCCCCTTAAACCACACACTCAGTATATGACTGATCTACAGCTTTCTCCTTTGAACAGGAACAGCCACTGAGATGTCTTCCCACACAGGAGCCCTGGTGCCAAACCACACAGAAATCCTGATTGTGTGCTTTCACTTTTCCCTATCTCAGCTGACCAAACTGCTGTTCATCAAGTTAAGCAGTCCTATGCTAAGAGTCTCAGATACTCAGATAAATGTTTAAGATAAAGATGTGTTTGCACATTTTTAGTGCAAACTGGAGCACCCAAACCATCCTGACAAGCCATGCTCAGGACAGGTGACGGCACCAGAATGAGGTGTAGTCACAGTCCTCAAGGCAGAGGCCAAGGAATGAGGATTTCTGAATACACTGTGATGAGAACTTGCTATGTGTTTCAGATGACCTGACAGGACACAACGGCTCTCAGCTCACCTTGGCTGACATTATGGTGGCTGTGAGCTGTTGCAAGAAAAGCTAGAGGAATACTGGCCATGAGAACAGCTGAACAGGGCTTAAAGAACACAACAGTTCCTCCAGTACAGCCATGAGAAAGACAGTGTCTTCTGCAATACAGTTTGCTAACTTCCAGGGAAGCTGGGGATGTCCCATTCCCAGAAGTGTTCAAGGCCAGGCTGGATGGGGCTTTGAGTAACCAGGTGGAGTGGAAGGTGTCCCTGCCCACGGCAGAAGGATTGTACCCACTGTGATCCTTAATGTCCTTTCAACCCAAACCACTCTACAATTCCACGAACTCAGAGCAAATGCTGTCCTTAAGATGATGCCATTCAGGCAGCAAATGATGCTACTTGAAATGCTGAGCTCTGAAACCTAGAGGAAAAATTAAACCTATTGTAAGCTTTCTGTTTCAACTACATTATGTCCATATTCTACATGAGAAACAGCTGGAACAAAGGTGTCATATTACTACATATTTATGGTTGCAGCAACTTCTTAATGAATTCCTTGTGTTTTCTCTTGCACCTGCCATTCTTATGCCTTGGATGTGTTTTTACCATCAGATAGATAATCTTCAGGAGCTGCCTTTGCTTCATTTGTCAAAAGTAATGCTTTGTACACCTCTGCTGGGAATGCTGAGCTGGCTGCTGAATACAGAGCCAAGACATCTAGATATTGGCTTCCTTCCTTTTAATTATCATCTCACATGTAAAGGAGACTGTTTTATCTTTCAGAGCACAAGGGCCATATAAATAGTCTTTAGTACAGAAAAGAGCTAGACAGTTTCATAGTTATAATTTAGAATGTAGTTCCATTTCAGTTATTTAGTCTTGAAGCCAAATGAAGCAGAGAAATGTGAGTTTTTATGATATTATCTCTTCCAAAAATATTGGTTTGATCTTATTCAAATCTTTCTTCCTGATAAGCCAAAGACACTTTGTTGAGACTAGCATTTTTTTATAAAAGTGAAAATGAAACATTCCAGCAACTTCCCAAACCCAGATGGAAAGAAATAGGGCCACATGTTTTCTGATCACTTCTACTCCCTCTGAAAGTTACATTAATAAAAAAAATTAATCAAAAATTTCAGCTACATTGTAAGCATCTTCATTTAAACATATGCCATCAGTGTTTGAACATAACCATGATTTATTCTTTTTTTGAGATTTTATTCATTTGAGGAATTTCACTATGTAGATGTAATACAGACTTAGTTCTAAGTCCCTTGACTGAGCATACCATGACATTCTGATTAAAAGATTAGCACTGTGCTGTATCAGGAGAAAACATTTTAAATGGATTAGGAACCAATGACTGGACAGATCTCAAAACAGAGCAAGTCACTATTCAGAGAAATAAGGGGATTTCTTAAACCATGGAACTGCAAAATTGAGCTAAGACTCATAGTCAAAGACCTGCACAGAATTTTTTGTTGCTCTGAACTTCGAAACAGAACAAGTTGGAATAATATGCAAACATATTTGCACCTAGTCTTCATTAAAAAGAGCCAGGTGGGTCTTAATACAAGACAGCACCTGCATGAAACACCAGGAAGGTGATTCAGGTTTTGATGTGCTTCCATACTTGTATGACAAGTGAGAGAGAGCACAATCACTTTATGAACACCAGCCATTACAGGAGTAGAAATCATCAGAGCTGTCCAAGCATTTCAGCAATGACTACATTTACCATGTCTGCCTCATTAAAGGCCTACTTCATTAAAAGACTCAGTCTGATCCCACTGTGGTCTCCAGAACTCCACAAAGACCTCCCTGAAAATGAGCCAAGACATTCAGGGAACAATTCCCAACGTGGTTCCACTATCACTTTAAACCCTGCAGGACAGTGAGCACAATTGTAGCTGTGCAAGCTGCTCCCCTTTGCACTTCAGACAAATTGGGGGTGACAACTTTCCTGACCACTCACAAGTCAATGGATTCCCCTGCTTCCACTTCCAAGGGGTGGGGTTATGAGACAGATGTTTTCAAACAATTGGTGCATGGCTACCAGCAAAACTTTAAAATACCATCACACAGGCTGTGTCTCACAACATAGTACTCTCCCAGCCAACAAAGACAAACATAGGTGTTAAAACCTCCTTCATTTGTTTTCAGAGGGTTGAGGAAAGAAACCCTGGAGCAGCCATGCTTATGAATCTTGATTTGCAAAGAGCTTGGATTAAACATGGTCAAAGAAGAGGGTTAAGAGAGAGATAAAGCAGCCTTCTCATTTCAGGTGAAGCTGAGCAAGGGAGGAAGGAATCTACAGCATGTGCCTAAGTGGGACCCTAAAACTCTGGGACCTTTTTGCTCTGTGTGTAACAAGGCTTTAACTAAGTCCTCTTCATTAGATTAGATTCTGTGAACCGCTTTCAAGCAAGTAGCCTGCAATTTGGGAAGGCAGCTTAAAAGTTTTTGGTGCTTAATTGAGAAGAAAAAGTCTTACAAAAATTCTTGGGGGCTGGAACAACTCTGCTACTTTTGACTCCAAACAAGGAAAAACTTCCTTGCCTTTCTTTCAAGTCTGTGGGGACACGGGATCACTATTCCCACAAAACCAGGCATGTTGGTTAGTGTCACAGGAGGATCTGAAAGCAGCAGAAGAACTTGATCTTTCCAGCAGCTGGAAATGAGGAAATTGCCACAGGCTGGAGTCTCCCTCCACCACATTCCCTCTGTTTTCAAAGAGAGGGAAGAAGACGAGCCTAAGGTCACCAACACATTTCCTAACTCCCTTTCTATAAAAAGATGACCAGCATACATTACACTTCATGATATTATTTTTGCTTGACAAAGTTTGAAATCTAGAGAAAAGTGTTGTCAACTTAATTAAAAACAACTAATCTCCAAATACTGCCACCACCAAAAATTACGTGTCTTTTGGCAAACACATTTTGCTATCCTGATAAAACTTACCAAAATAATGTCTGTTATATATTTCTGTCTTCTTCTCTATATGCATGTATAGTCAGGTAAATAAACATGTACTAAAGCATCAAGATAATCCAGCTTGGTTATCCTTTTGGGTACTATATTTGTTTTTCCTCCATCGTTACTCTTGCTGTTCCTGCAGCATAGTGTCACTTCTAAGCACATGTCTGCAAAACCAAAAGAATTCTTTGTCTTCTTCATTCTCCCAACCAAGTTTGATTTATCTTAGCACCAGCTACCCAACCTGAAATATAAACATTTTTTCCCTGACACAAGGAATTATCATAGAGTCATAGAATATCCTGAATTGAAAGGGACCCACAAAGAATAATAGGATTTATAGCTGCTCTTGGTTAAGGGGAAAAAACTTAAAAAAAATAAAATAACAAGATTCACTTCTTAGGTGACTAAACCTCATGGATGCAAAAAACACCTGACCAAATACCCCCAAATATTTAGTTTGCTGACATATACTGTAAAGTGACTTATGTTTGATCATGCAATAGTCCAATGAATCAATCAAAATTAGCCTTTCAGTCCAGGCAGCGCAGAACATAATAATCAAAATTGTGAAAAGAACTGCTGCATTGATTTTTGTTAATCCAATCTCCCCCTTAGCACCAGCCTACCATTAGATCCTCACACCTCCCCAGCTCCTGCCTGGCAGCAGTGGCAGCTGGGGCTGTGGCTGTATTGACAGCATTCTCATTAAACAAAGCCAGTCATTATCAAAGTACACTTATCAAAAAATGCGACAACTGCCACTCCTGACTCAAGGATTGTATAACCATAATGCAACTCTCCTTCCAATGCTGCCATAAAATTAGTAAATAGGAGCACTGCATAAAGCAGGAAGATACTTATTAACTTCACTTTTTGTAGCACTTAATACACCATTGTTTTAATTGCGTTCATTTGTTATATCTCTGCTCTACAGAAAGCTGCTAGAGTGGTTTGTAAATCCCATTGTGTCAAAAGGCAAACAACTGACTCAGCCTGCAGTGCAGGAATAGGCAACAGAAAATCACTTAATCCCCAGGTGGTTTAGTTCTACCCCACTGACTGTGATAAAGGTGTAGACACAGGAAAGCAGATTTAGTACAAATATCAAAAGCAAGGCTCAAATCCTAGGTCCCAATTGGCCTCTTAGTGTACCTCTGAAATTCAAGGGCTGGGATAAGAAGGCTGCTTCAAACAGTCAACAAGTCTTTCCTTCCATATAAACCAGCTCTTTATTGGGCTGGGAGAACGGTGGCCGCAGCATTACTCATAACAGGCTCCTGACCCTAAAAGACATTATAAGGTCAAAAAGTGTGCTGAGAGCTGCACCACTCTTTAATTAACACTCATCCACAAGTAATACATGGAATTCTACATAACTTGTTCTCCTAAAAAAGGGAAACAATTTTACTCTGGTTTGCCTTCTGGGGGGTCCTCTCTCTCATCATTACCAGGACTATAAAGATATTAACTTACTTCTTTAGTTGCCTAATGTTCAGTGATGTGAAAATTCCTGTCTGTCACAGAGTAAAATGGACAAGAGGAAAAACTGAGCATCTTTCAGGAACACGACTGAAGGAAAGTTCTTAGGCAAAAAGGGATTTTTAAATTAAGAAAAAAAACAACCAAAAAACAACAAACCCAACCAACCAACCACAAGAATCTAACTACAACAAAAATGGTCAGTTGCACAAATAATTTGAGCTCTGGTTGCCTTGCATGAAAAATCTACTCTAACTCTTCAGTCTTGTGTGCTCTATGCTGCATACATAATTAAAGCCTCCCATTTTTTATTACAGAGAACAAGTGGCTAGATTTTTACCAGCAATATAAAAATAACATGACATTTGCTTTGGAACGCTAGTAAAAACTTCGTGATCAAATGCAAGGTGTTTTATGGAAGCTTCCTTTCTCTATCATTATCTGTCATTTTCAGTCAAAACACAGCTAATATTGGGCATCTGGGAGAAAGGCTGCTTTTGCAGGCTTTGCTTCATGAGCACAATGTGGCAAATAACAGAATATTTTAAAGTTTTTCCTCTCTGTGGTCAGAAATAAAAAGCATAATAAATATGTTAAAAAGGGCTAATGAGTCCCAAGCAGTAAGATCTTCATCTTTTGAAGACTTTTATGAACCATAATTATCTAATTACTGCTAACTGGTTGAGTGGGATGAGGGAGTACTATGGGTGTAGGAGGGCATTCATTGTGCCGCACACCCGGAACGCATCCCGGCACCACTGGGTGTAATACACCACTTGCTCAGGAAAATCAACAATTTACATGAAAAGTTTTTTGATTGAATTTGCAGTTTTCATCTGTGGTTTAAAAACTATTGCAGATTCTTCCTGCCCTGTGCATGCTGAGTTAGAAAAGTTGACTGGCTTCCTCTCATACCCACAAGATCTAGAGAAATCCACAGAATCTACATTTTTACTCTATTTTCTACACAAACATCTTCACTCTAAAAACTGCAACCCTGAAGCAACTAATATTTTGCATCCTGAATCCCAGGCACACAGCAAAGGGCTAACTCTAATGCAATTTGCCAAAATGGACTCTGGGAACCCATCATGAAGGCTTAAAAATAGGAGTTTTGGCTCAGGGTGCTGTTTGGCTCTGTTTTGGTACATATGATTTTAAGTATCTCTAGAACACCACAGAATGGAACGCATGGTCACCTCCAGTGAGAATTCTTGCAGTGTTGTGTGCCAAGGATTAACCCTCTTCAGTTTACTGGGGGCAAGATGATCAGAAAAGCATCAGTTAAGCACAATAATGCAGTTTTTGATACTCAATTTTGTGCCAGAACACTTTTGCAGGTATGACTATTAAAATCTCATCTCATCAAAGCTCCATGCAAAATGAAGAGCAAAATTATGGGCTTAAATAATTGTTACTCTGATCTGGCAGGACTTTGAATGAGTGGCCATGTGGTGAAGAGGGCTGTGGAGAGTCAACCTTTTTTCTCCAGAAATTAAGAACAAAACTAACTCAAAATGCTCAAAAACTGGAATCCCTGACTAATACCTTGATCTTTGATCAAATACTTTCCTCTTCTGAGATGACGGAATGTGAGGATTTTCAGATTTCTGGTGCGTTAGGAAAAGAAATGGAAGGGAAAACAAATGGGAGCACCACTATCTGGCACACATCATTACCTGCTCACCCAGGTGGGCAAGGCACAAACTGAGCCTAATCGCCCTCCTTTGTCTTCTAAAACACAGCCCAAGGCCCTAAACACATTACTTACTGTCCAGAGATTCCAGAGATCGGTGTTTCATTAAACAGCCACTTTGCTTATTAGCACCTACAGCAGTGACAGTTCTGTGGTGACAGTGCACGCACACAGCAGCAGCACTGACACTGCAAGATTAACAGGCATGCCAGAGTTTGAAGAGCAGCCCGGATCTGTTGAATCAGGGAAGGATAGACACATCATTGCTGCCTACTCTTCATATCTCAAGTAATTGAGCCAGTAAAGTGCTGTCCCTGAGAGACTGGAATTGCACTGGCTCCTTCAGTAACAGGTGCCTCTGCCCAGTTAGCAAAATGCTGGCAAGCAGGGACATAAGTCTTACAAAAAAGAAGATAGTAGGATATGCTTTGGTATGGAGGAACTCAGTGAGGAGAGAGTGACCTCAAAGAAATGAGAAGAGTAATCTGAATACCGAAGAAATATTGCCATCTGCACTTATATCACACTTGTATTTTATAACTCCCTGTAGTTGTTAAAATAGCCACTGCTTTTATCCTGTTTAGTTTCCTAGAAAAACTGAGATTAAGTGCCCTTTGGAATATCATTTCCACTTAACTACAAAAACACTGCTCTCACTATATTACTATTACTGCACTACTTCATGCTCTACATTTCAGAGAAAATGTTATGCCCAAAATAGTTACTCTCATATTTTGTTTTGTAATATTTTTCCCCCAAAATTTCTGTTACAGGCTGGCTGTGCTTCCAATGAAAGAGAAATTCCCACGTGCAACAGGAACAGAGATGTTAAACAACATGTTATGGGCCCAGAGCCTCAGCAGCGCTTATCAGAACTTTGAAATGTGCAGAGAGATCCAAACTGTCCATACCCTTCATACCCTGGGCTTGATCAAACAACTTTGACCCTTCCATGACCAGGAGAGGCTATTTCAGGATCTGCAACAGCACACAGCCAGCTGTAATTTTGTTTACCCAGCCTCAGCCTCTTTTAATAGTGGAGTGTAGGAATATCGAGTGTCAACTTGGGGATTTTGCTCAGCAACATCACAGATCCCCATCCTTCCAATGTTGTTTAGAAACAATAACAGCAACTTGAAAAGTAGCTTGGATAGCACTAAAATTCGTGTTCCAAACTTTCACTGTCAATCTCACACCGTAATAGCCCAGCCTCCTATAGTGAAAAGCACAGACATACAATTGAAAACTGTACAGAGACAAACTGTTCTACTTCCTCCATGCCTTGTAAAAGCTTGGTCTGAATTTTTCGATAAATTGAACACTTGTTCTCCTTCTATGTATCAACCTAAACAAATCTGTGAGAATTTCATGCTCTTTCTACTCTTTTCTTTGCTATCTCGATGTTGACATCAGATTTATCACAAGAGTTTCTAACCATCCATGATTAATTTTGTAAGCAGCACTATAGGACGATCAACAACACATTCTCTTAATTTTACATCTGATCATCCAGCAAACATCATTTTCTCTTGAAGTGTTTTCCACAAAGAAATTTAGAAGTAGGAATTAATGCAGTCTTGAATTAATTTCCCTCATCAACCAGATGGTTTAATTACTGGAAATGAAAGAGCCAAGAAGGAAGAGTCCTTGTATCAAATTCAAAAGGCTATAGAATGTAGCATCCCTTGTTTATTTCTTAAATCTCAGTGAAACTCAGAGTATTAAAACACATGTGGAGAAATTTCACTTAAAATCACAATACTTTTTCTGCTCTCTTTCAAAGTGAAACCTATTAAATCAAAAAGTCATTTTAAAAATTAGCTGTTTTCTGCAGTGTGAGTATAATTGAATGTACAGACTTTTTCCAATACAAGTTTTAAGTAGGAGAATAATGATGAAAGATAATGTAAATATCACTCCAGTGCCCCTTTCCATCTGTGACTCACACTGTTATGTGCTTATGAGCTTCACATCTTGATATCCTGTGAAGCCTGCAGGTATTCTTCATATTTTATACATCTGAAGAGTCAAATTGTGGTTTTCTTTTTTTTTTTTCCTTCTTTTCCCCCTATTTTTTCTTTTTTTTTAATTAAAAAAGTTTTAAATAAGCAAAAGTTTGATGTTGAAGTATGAAATGAGGATTTTTGACATATCTGTTGACCACATTCCAGCCCTTTGTGGCTCACTCAAATCCACCACAGCTGCACAATCTTTTCTGAGTAGCACTGCAAGACTACAACCTACACAAAAGTATGATGATAAAAACGTAAGTTAAAAATACTTCCTGCAACTTTACCTTTCTCATCTAGTGGGTCTGAAGTCACAAAAACACATTTGTTTTAATCTCTGTGATTTTTTGGCATGTTAAAGCACAACAAGACAAAAGGATTCTAAGTCAACTCAGTTACTACAGCACTGTCAGAATTTCAGTGAATAGGTGAATCCAGTCTGGAATTAGGCAGCCTTCTCTACCATGCCCTCTTGCTTCTTCATATTTGGTCTTCCTGACTCTGACCAGATCTTATCTGGAGTATGTGGGAGGGGTGGCCTCCTGCTCAGTTGCTACTGTGGTGTAACTGTTCTGACAATTGTGCTGTTGTCCCTTTTTGGAAGCAAAAACATTTTCTGTCTCAGTCTCTGCACCCCGACTCCTGGATAATGCACCTCAGTGTGCTGGGAATTTTGATTAACTTGTAAAGCTTTGAGACTCTTTCCCAAAGGCAGCAGGGCAGAGCATTGTTTTGCAAATTGCATTGCAGGGGGAAGCTCATTAGATCTGAGATAAAGCCACTGGATCATCAAAGGCAACAGCTCCCATTGGCTTCTGTGGATTGAGATGTTGCCCTGAATAACCACAATCTTGTTTATTAAGTCCTTGCTCGTGGCCTCATTGTTTTTTTCTGTGGCTAGTGATTTGCTCTGGTTCTCCTTCTGAGATGATCCATAGCAGAAACATTCTCACAGAGACAAAGCATATTACCTACCCAAATGAAAACACTCAAAGGAAGTAATCATTTATGGCCATAACTTGAGAGGAAATGTTTCATGATTCCGAGGATATTTCCATTTGTATTAATCTCCAAAAAGCTCAGCTGAACCTTCCTGCACTTACAAAGCTGCCTATAACTTTCACATTTTCAAATGGGTTATGGTACCCTACCTTTCACTTCGGGGGTTTACTCTATTCAGAAAATTGCTTAAATCTTTCAGAGTGAAGTTCATCTGGGCATTTCAAGGATCATATATTCAATGAAGTTAACTGTTTCCCCTCAAGTATCCCTGGAGGACTAGGCTAAAAGCTTTATTGATATTCAGAAGATTCCTGTTTCTCAGAACCAACATTGCTTTAACTGAGTGTGAAGATTCAGCTGTTGAGTGCAGGAACAGTGACATGGAAACCACCCAAAAAATAGGTCTAAAGTGCAGTGACCAGCAGCACAAATTCCATCTGGAAGCCGGTCAGTGGTGTTATGCCCTAGAGACTGATACTGAGGCCAAATTAACATCTCCACTGGTGCTGTGGATGTTGGGACAGCAAATACCCTCAGCAAATGTGCAGAAATGTAACTCTGAGGAGTGACTGATGCATTGAGGCACCATTCAAAGAGACCTCAACAGACTGAAGCAATGAGCAGGAAGGAATATAATGGAATTCCATGGAATATTCGAAGCCCTGCATCTGGGAAGGAATAACCCCACACACAGCACTACAGGCTTGACATCAACTCTCTTGAAAGCAGCTCTGCAGAAAAAGACCTGGAAGTCCTGGTGGTGAGCAAGCTGAGCAGAGCCAGTGACACATCTTTGTGGCATTGAAGGCTGAGACCATCCCAGGCTACATTAGGAAGAGTATTGTCAGCAGGTCAAGGGGGGTGATTCTTCCCTTCTACTCTGCCTTGGTGAGGCACAGCTGAGTGCTGTGTCCAGTTCTGGGCTTCCCAGTGTGAGACAAACATGAGCATGTGCTGCAGGGAGCCAAATAAAAGGACACAAAGTGAAGGGATCAGAGCATCTGGCACATGAGGGGTGGCTGACATCACTGGACTGGTCAGCCTGGAGAAGGGAGGGCTCAGCGAAGATCTCACTAATATGTTTAAAAATACCCAGAAGAGTAAAGATGATGAAGTCAGACCCTTCTCAGAGCTGATATCAGAAAGAGAAGAAATGGACACATAAAAATACAGGACATTGATTGAAACAATAAGGAAAAAAACCACTTCTTGACTGTGAGGGTGGTCAAATGATGGTGCAGATTTACCCCAGGGGCTCTGGAGTCTCCATCCTTGAGAAGATTCAACACCCAGACACAATCCTGAGCCATCTGCTCCAGCTGACCTTTCTTGAGCAAGGGGTTGTACTAAACCATGTCTAGAAGTTTCTGATCACCTCTTTTTGCAAACCTATGGCCCAACTGGTTTTTGTTTCCATCACACAATGTTAATAAACACAGTAATTTCTTCTCTTGTAACAAATGTGTTTTAAATTAAAAGTGAGAGATTAAAACTACCTATATTCTAATCTCTAAATCATAGTTTTCTTTGCAAAATAGAAGAAACTGAAGAATAGAATGACTCCGCAAGTAAAGCATATGTACATCCACACAGATGAAAGAATATTTGCTACTAAATTTTACTGTGACATGGCACTGTCTGGGTAAAGACAGAATGGATTCGCTATCTCTGAATGTTAAAGGAGGAGGAGAAAAAACCCCCAAATTGTTTTCCTATCCCCTCTCTTTGTGTTCTTTTCCTCTGAAAACGTTAATCTGTACGCTCATTTTGTGTTCATAATTCCATCCCACTCTCTCTCTTCTAATCTTTTATTTGCTTTCTTCCCTGAAAAATCTTTGCTAGGACATGCCTAGGATGATGGGCAAGAAGCAAATCAGGAAACTTTATCTCTGAGCTCTGGCTTTCACTTTAGTTAATTGAAAACTTTCAGGTCTAACAAATCCACTTTTATTTCTCAAACTAGCTAGCAGAGAGTCACAAAAGCATCTTTGCACAATAAAAAGAAAAGAGCTAAACGTTATTTCTGACAGGATTTGCAATGAACTTGTACAAAAAGAAAAAAAAAAACTGCAAAGAAGTTTACAGTAGCCTTCAAGTATGAATGTGTCATAATCTTAGTATGACATGGGTGCTTACTGCTATGTTGTATGAATATATTTCCATGGAGAGATGGAACCCTCATTTGCTGGGAAGTTCTAGCTGAACCTCATGCTTTCCATGGCGATAGACAGTTTTCACTACAGCAATATCCTTCTGTCCCAAAGTAGGCTGCTTTCCACTTTACTGCAAGATTCTCTGAATTTGCACTAATGTCTCTCTTTGAATATCTAATTTACAAAGGTTCTCACAGATCTTCATCCTTGGTGCATCACCTATATTACAGAACAATTTCTAAGCTTTGGCTGCTCTGGTCAGCCTCTAGTTGGAGACGTGGAAATTGAGGATATCCACAATAAAAAAGAGGTAGAAAATTGCCATGTTAAATTCAAACTTTCACCTGCTTATTTCAAATTTCTGCCTGATCAAACACTTCTGTGAAAGAAACTGGAACTTTTAGTCAAATACAAATAAATAATTTTTAAAAGATTAATGTTATAAAGCTTAAAACTTTATGAGATTCAGGCTGCTGAAATAAGTAACAGCCAGTCAATGAAAAAACTCAAACAAACCTCTGGCATGGAACAGGCAATGGTTGCTACTTTGGAGTAACTTGGAGCTCAGGTATTCACTAGTTTTACCACACTACCCTTCCCTTCTCTCCCCTCCCTCTCCTCCAAAAGAACAGCTTTTGAGTGCCTTCTCTTTTCTTCCAGGCACTATTCCACTGTGATAGGGGAAGGAAAAAGATTTCTCCTTTGCAAGGAGAAGTCAGTCACTGAAATTGTGCTCTTTTGCTCAACTTCCAGCTTTCTACCAAGCTAATGAAACTGAGATTCACATTGACCAAGTGGACAGAGAGTAGAATCCTAACAAAAGTTTTACTGTAGTTAACTAAAGATAGACAAGTGACATTTCACCTATTCTTACCTATGGCAACCAGCAGCATTCACTAATCTTTTCCCCTACGGAGTAGTGCTGTTGTAGAAAGCCTTGTACTTGGACTTCTGCACTCATGGCTTTTTCAGCCATTGACTTTCTTCTAAACACTTTGCTACCAACTATTAAAAATCTGAGTGTCATAATGTCTGAAATTTTCTGTCCTAGGGTTCCTATGATTGTACAAGCCTTAGGTTTCTTTTTCTAAAAAGTAGTAATTTAGTTGCAGAGAGAACTTTGAAAAAATAACTTGAAAAAATCTAAAAGAATAATTACAAAAGCATGTCACAAGGGAGTTTCTTTAAAATCACCATTTTTAAGCAAGTCTCAGCATTTTGAATGTCTGGCTTTAGTAATATTGCTTAGCTATACAGCATAAGAAAATTGTATTTCTCTAGGACCAACTCAATAGTTCATGTTTCAACACATCTTAATAATTAACTAGCACGTTTTGGGAACATAGGTCAGCCAGACTTCTCATTTATTTTGAGCAAAAATAAGATATTCGAGGTTCTGATACGCCTAATACAAAAATAAAGTCCTGTCCCTATGCAGTAATTATTTCACCAAGTTTTTGGCTGAAGCAGCAAAAATCTGTGTGACTGTTGAACGTGCACACCCACTCATTTCCGAGTGCAGAATTCCCTTCGTGTCCACCCTTTCGGGCGCAGACCATGAAGGATGGGAAAGTTTTGGCCGGGGCCACGGCTCTGGGCGCTGTTCATGGTGCTGAAAAGAGACTCCAGGCAACGGGCACCGGCCCGAGTTGTATTTGCGACTGCGAATTGTGCTTGCAGCTTGCATTTGAGTGATATCAAGAGCCCTTTTAAACCCATTTGCTGAAGACATGCTGCTTTAAAAAGAAGTGTTCCATGACCCAAGTGTGCATATCTAAAACTAATGGGTGTATATTCACAGACCACCCCTGGGTGTCTCCACGCTATAGCAACTTTTTGTTCTAATTAATAGACAAAGGGCTTTTTTCCCCCCCTTAGATGACTGGTTGAATAATGTGACTACCTGCACACATCCAAGAACTATCAAGATTGAGGACTTTTTGCATACTGAAGAACCAAGCGACAGTTTTCTTGACACCACTGTTGGTACTTTAGTTCACTTTCTGCAATCTTTATAAATGCATAACAGAAACCAGCTTGCTGAATGAGGAGTTCTGGTTTCTGAGCCTTTTCAGCACTGTGCAAGACAAAAACTGCAAAAAATTTGAAGCTTTTTTTGGCTGGTTGTTTAAAAACCCTTGATGTTTTGTTCTTTGTTAGGAGAGCTGTCAAGTAAACTGGAACAATGCAAGAGTTCAGTAAGTTAATGACACTATCGTGATCAGAGTCTCAATAAAATTTCTGCAAAACTGCGTACCTAAAAATAAAAAAGCTGATACAAATATTTTATTAAAAGGAGTTTCTCCTTTTGATAGCCAGTAGTCATAAACATCAGGCATATCTACAGACAAAGGTGTATTTTGGTTTCACAGCTCTAAGAACTTCGAAATACAAATATCAGAATTTTATATGGTCCCTAGGAAGAGAAAGTCATAAAAAACCACTCCCTCTAAACATCCTGGCTGTTGCTTTACCTTCCCCCTGCCCCAACATTCACTGACCTTCAAATGAAATAGCATTTCTGTTTACAGAGGAGACCTCTTATTAAGTTCCCACTTGTCAGAGCATCTTCGTGAGAAGATGGGAATCAGAAACCCAGTGGGAAGTCACTGCCTTCCCCTGGTGTTTTTACTACCTTTTTTGGTTTGTTTCTTTTTAAGCACAATATTCAAAATTGAGTTCTTCCCTGTGCTACACCAAGCCCTAGGCAGATGAGTTCCATCTGTCAGACTCCAAGACATCCTCCATCAGCAGGCACATTTGAGCTGACAAAAGGGTGGAGGTTCATGAGTACTGCTCATGGAGGGAACATGGCTCAGAATTAGCCGGCACACTTAAGGAAAGTTCTGGTGTCAAAGATTTGTGTTGTTGTCCCTGTGGGAAATAAGTCAAACTAATGAGGAAAAATACTGAGAGATATTCCATTCTCCAGGCTCTCTTATGTATCCAGTTTTCTCTATTTCAGCTTATTAGTCTTCATTCTGCATCTCCTGCAACAGCCTTTGTCAGCACATGAATAATTAATGTTAGTAGTCTCATCAACTTCAGGGCATAGTGCAAGACTCATTGAGCAAATGTTGGTTGGGCTTGTCCTACCTCATGAAGTCTTTTCTTTCACATAAGATTTCCCACAGAAGAAAAGCTGTGCTCCCCTTCTTTGGTGTTCCTTGAATAGACAGATGTAGCAATAAGAATTATGTGTGGTGTCTCCTGGTATAGAGATGTGGCCAGATTGTCTAAGAAGTATGAACATTCAGTGAATATGCAACACAACGCCATTAGAAAAAAAGCTGGTTTTACTTTAATCTCTTTAAATCCACCCAGAAGGTTATTTTTTTATTGTTTTAGCATCACATGGTCTCATGATATCACAGTTACATTGTGTTACCCTTGATTACTTCATAAATGTTAAATGGAAAAAAAAAAGCAGTGGGACTCTTTCAGTCACAAACTGTTTGTTCCACACTCCCCAAATGGTTTGTCCGCTGAAAGTGTCAACACAAAAGAGATGAGCAAGGAAACCTAACAGATCTGTTATATCTGACTGCTACTGTGAGTAGTGATATAAACCCTCACTGTTGCCCTGTATTTTTTCTACTTTTTAATCCCTTCTCGAATCCATAATGGGAAACTGGAGTTACAATGAGTTTTCCCCTTTTGGTTGTGACTATAGAGGAGGCATGGATAAAGTAAGCACCAAATCCTGCCTTTGATAAACAGGCTGCCAAGTCAAGTTGCAAATGCAAATACCACAAATAAGAGTTCAGTGAGATGCATCTGGTTTTTAAGGCACAGCATGCTTTCCTCCAGGGTGAAATACAATTGTGGTTAAGCAGGAACTCCTGAAATCCATTTTATGAAAATTTGAGAAATTGTTGAATACCACTGCAGTGAGTAAAATGCCCCATTATTAACCATATTATTACAAATTAGACCCATTTATCTTATTGGAAAAAAAAAAAAAAAGGAAATGTCAAAATAGATCATCAGGAGTTTCATAGATCTGACTCACATAAAATACTTCCTCAAAATAAGTGCCTTCTTAAATCAGCCAAGAAACAGTGAAGTCACTCTTGACCACAAGGAGAATGCACAAATAATAAATTGCCCAAATCTCCAGAAACTGAAAATGTAAGTAATTTAATTTAAAAAAACAAAGGCAATTTAGAATAAACATATATAATATGGATCTATTTATGAAGCATACTTACTACAGTTGTATCTTTACCTTTTAATTTAGCATAAACATAACGACATGACCTCTAGGCATCAGAACCTCATTAAAAATCTTTGAAAAAACCGTGTGTTTTAAAAGCAATCTGTACCACTGGCAGTGCTTTTTAAGTACGAGTACATCCTTCACTGTTGAGCGGATCAAGAAAATCTCTGGTGCTGATTTGAAATGGGTCTAAGCTCAGAGAAAAATGCCAAAACAATCTGATCAGATGGCTATTGGTTGTAGGAAAAAAAAAATAAATTCAGCAGAATTGTAGGAAACAGCACATTAGGACTGTTTTCTGGATAAACTGGAACATACAGTAAGACACACAAACATCAGCCTGGGCATGTGCTTCAATCTGCTCCTGAACTTTAGACCTCAGTCAGGGTCTTTGTTGGAATGCTGTGGGCAGTCAGGCAGTGGCAGGAAGAACGAGACAGAGCCAGGCAGGTGCTGGGCAGCAGCACTGTGTGAAACAGCCCCATGCTCTCTGTGACAGCTCCCAGTGCTGTTTGGCCTCTCAGTGTCCCCTAAACGGGACAGCAACCCAAGCTCCCACTTCTCACTGTGCTATGATTCACATCTTGGCAGTCTGCTGTCCAACCCTGACAAGTCTTCTGCTGGCTTGAATTGCTTCTTTCCTACATCCCAGTGCAGAAATAAAAACCACCCCACTGTACAACACTCCACACATTTTGGTATGTTTTGGTATGCTTTTCTGGTATGTTTTCATTAAGTATACTTGAATTGGCTAAAAAGTAAGAAAAAAATTTAGAGGCAGACCAGGAAATAAATTGAAATTCACTTTGCCTGCTTAGTATATAATGAAGGATGACAGCATTGGCTTTAAGGAGACAATTATTTTCATAGTCCATAAGAGTGAATATTTACTGGAGACACTTAGAAGAATTTCTTTGCATGAGTGAACTAATACATTTTAATGAAGACAAGTGTGATATTTGGGGTTATACAATTCTAAGCAAACATATAGCATATTTAGCAAATTGAAAACCTACTAGCTGCATCTATAAAATACACATTTGTTTTAGCAGTGTTTTGTCATTTTAAAAACTACACACTCACATCATCTACTTTTAAAGTTCTAAACTTGGTTTTTTCTAGGTTTAATACCAGTACTCATAGCACCAAAAACATAGATACTAAAAACATGAAACAATTTATTAAACAGCCCAAATAAACAGCAATTTAGAAATTAACTCAAGTCTTGTCCAGAAAAAAAACACTACCATAAAACCAAACCTCAACCACCCACAATCTATCATTCCATTAAACAGAAGGCAACATTGAAAGCTAAAACAAAGGAACTTCAAGGCAGGGGGGCAAGAGGAATTGTGGCTTGTGGACTGGGCCATGAAAGTGAAGTGGCTGTTTCATATTTTAAATGTAGTAACTAAAATCTGTGGTCCTACTTTCAGCTATTTGCATCTGCTTGTAGGAGATATGAGATTTTTATTTCTTGTTGTTACTTATCACATCCACTGCACTGTGATCTGGTGAACTCTGCCAGTCTCACACAGTGACTTTGAAAATGTCCGAGCAAACAGATGATTCCCCACCCTGACTCCTAGAACAATATGTTTGCTTTAACACTCCTACAAACACACAGGCCCTGATAACTAATAAAATGAGTCTTAAAAAGATCTTAAAACAGAGAACATTGGCACCACACTGGCCCTGTAGCTTCCCTTGCGTTTTTTCCACAGCAGCCAAGCACAATGTATAATACCCATCTTCAACACACTTGATAGTTTCTGCAGCCCAGCAGACCCTTTACCAGCCCAAAGCAGCCCCACAATCTGCAGTTATTTCCCTTTCATTTCCTGGCATTACAAAGTAAGCGCCAGACTGTCAAGAGTTCCCCTCTAAGAACAGGATTTTCCTCTGAAATCCTATTTATTTAGATAAGCAGTAAAAGTGACACGGCAGCAGAAAGAGAAGAAAAATGATGCTAATTGGGTCTGTGGGAAAATCTCCACACTGAGAACTAGGACTGCATTATCCCAGTGCACTTTTCAAGTGCCAAAAGACACTGTGCAGTATTCAAACACAACATGATGACAGTCCAGGCAGGTCTGGGAGAAAGGCAGAAGAACGGCCAAGTAGGGAGGAGCACACTTACACAAATACAGAGCAGATGGATAACACAAACAGCAAAAGGAAGATATCATAGAAAGAAAATATTGTATCACCCTAATTCTATACAAGGGCAAACCTCCTGTCTGTGCCCTGTTGGAACACTCACAAAATTCCAGTATAAATTTCATAAAACACTGGTATAAATGTTGCCATTTCACCCCATATTAAACTCTCTCCTGTTACCTATTTCTGTAAGTCCACATATACCTACTCCAGTCTGGAAGATATACAGTCATTCCAGGAGAAATCTCTACTCTTATTAATTCAGCAAGGATACCAATAATTCTAAAGCCCTGTGTGTTAATTTTGCATAGAACTGAAAGTGATTCCAAGTCAGGCATGCGGAGCTTTAAGCAGTTTGTCTGAAATCATTGAATATTTCCTCAACAGAACTCAGTCAAGCTATGTAGATTTTGGACTTGTCCTTTGTGCAGTATAATAAGTAAAATGCTTCAAACCCCATGTAAAAGCAGTGCTGTTGTGGGTTATACATTATGATATTTTTCATAAACTACCCCTTGTGCCTGCCTAGATAATGCTAAGCCCTGTATGCTCTTTTCTGGCGAGCCAACTGCATTCAACCCACCAGATTAATGACACTTATAAATAAATAAAAACCTACAATTTACTGTTAATAGAAGACCAGCTGGCATCCTACAGTGGAGTTGAAGGTGCAGCATGCACTGACAGAGATTGGTGAGAGGTTGCTGACTCATTTTTCATTTATTTTATGGGTGTTTTTCAGCATGAGGAGCTTACAAGCTATGATGCAGCTACCTCTGTCTGAGTTCTCTCTCACCCTTATAACAGAAATCAGTAATTAAAGTTTAATATGCAGCATTGAGAGTGTCTGCATCTCTCAAGGGGCCTCTAGGAGGAAATTAGCAAAGAACGATGCAAGTTTGCTGGAAGGATTTGATAGCCAATTGTAAATTCATCTGCTTCGATTGGAAAATGGAAAATGCACCTCTGGGGCACCAGCTGTGTGTTTCCTGCAAGTTTTGTGTCTAAACGAACGCAGCACATGGCAAACTTTGAACTAGCCCCATGCAAACCCCTGCAGTTGCCATGGATTTGTGCTGCAGAAGGTCCCTGCTCTGTCCTGCTGACCCAAACTCCCCCAGCATCAAACACTGTCATACAGAGCCAGGCGGAAGCAGAGCAGACAGACAAGTGAAATTAGATGCTGATGAGATGCCAAGAGAAGATTGCTTCTAATGCTGTGCCACAGCAGCAACTCAACAAGATGAGGCCCTTTTAGCTGAAACAAGAATCAGCTTGTAACACCTTCAGTTGTTTGTGCAAGGGAAAGAATTTTTTGAAAGGTTATTCAAAAGGTTCAAGTGTTTTGAAAGGTTGTGGGCTTATGGAAAGCTCCCAAGTTTCAAGAATACTTTACCACTCTGAGTTCTCATTGAGCTCAAGTGAAGGCAGTTTCTTATCTGCATTATTTATGCTTTCTACTCCCACCAAGCCATCTTTCTTTATGCAGACCAAGCAATGCCAGCAAATTCCCTCTGTGCCCAACTTCTTCACACATTTTCCAGTGCTCTCAGTTTGCAGAGCAGTAACCAAAGGGAATTATTTCTGCATCCTGGGTTACAGAATAGGCACTTCAGAGATGTATTTCACAGAAGATTTTCTGACCTGGTTAGCAAAAGAACAGAAAGGCTTGTTTAGCCTGCTCTACACTTCAATTTCTTTTAGTTCAGCCTCTCTTACAACCCTCTGCCATGCATGGCTGCAAGTGGCCATTTACTGGGAAAAGTCTCCTATGTGTAATTTCAAAATCAGCTTTTTGGCATGACATCATAGAGAGGTAGCATAGGGTCTTTAGGCTGGGAACTCTTTCGCAGAGCTTTCTCCTCTGGAAGGAGAAGGTTTACATATTAGATTTCTGTTCCCTGCTTTGCTGTATTTCAGGAAAGTGAAATCCAGCTGTATTGATTTCAAGTACACAATGATGCTTGGAATATGGAGCAAAAAGCTGCACTGAAAGAGTACAAGACAGATTCAAGACACAAGACTCATGTGCAGTGTGTCCAGCAGTCATTGATCTATCCTGTATCAGGTTCTGGAAGGGAAACATTCCTGCTGCTGGCCGGACTGGCAGTTGAACGATTGCCTGGTTTGGAAAGGAGTTTGTACTTGTTGAGATGCAGATCCCTGGCTATCAGAAGACAATTGCTCGTTTGAGTCGAGTAGCTCAAATAAAGGAGTCTCAGGTGTCAGCTGCTAGTCTGAGCAAATCAATGTCATTTTGATTAGTGCAATGGGAATTTGAAGAAAAATTGCCAGGTTAACAAATTCACTTTTCTTTTGAAAGTCCCCATGTGTACAAGCTTATGTAAGCTTAATTGAAGTCAACAAAGTGCAACTTTTTAAAAACAATATAAGTACCTTTTATAGAAGTTTAATTACTGATTATAGTCACCAGGGTAACTTTTCCAAAAAATCAGTGAAAGACAGAGGTTTATGCCTTTGTTTAGAGTTATGGAGAACAAACAACAGCCCAGAAAGTTTCTTCTCTTATTTGACACATGCTACTTCTGATGAATATAGCAGTTTGGACTCTAATTTTCACTTCAAATATAAAAGGCTTATGTCAACATTATTAAGATGAAATGTCCCAGAGAAGTAGAGGAACAAGATTTTTTATTATTTTTTTAAAAATAAGGATGAATACATGCCGGTTTGCTTTTCCCTGTTCTGGGAAATGCTTTCCTTTTTCCAAAGTATTCTGTCTGCAATACAGTTTGATACAAAGGAAGGGAGAGGAACAGGGTAAAATTTAAAGGCAGAGGACTTGACTCTAGCAAAGGACTTCTGTAAAAAGTATCTGAACTTCAATAAGAGTTTAAAAGAAGTAATTTTCTTCCAAACCTTATTTTGATGAAGAAGGTGCTGCCTACCAGAAGCAAAGAGCAAGGAAGGCATCACACTGACCTGATTCCATTTGCCTAAGCATGTTAGCCCATGTATCTGATCAGTGAAACTCAATTGCTCCAGTGCTTGCTCAAGGAATAAATCTTCCTCTACTGTACCAGGCTGCAAGATTGTCCAGAGGCCCTAAGAATCCTCATCAACATCCTTAAAGCATCAGGACCCATGATGGCAGCAGTAAATAATAAACACATTCATTCCAAAAGACAAGCTTAGTTTCTCTTCAGGCCTTTTTATGTTCCCCATTTCGTTGGTGGGGTTTTATTAATTTCCACTGGATATCCTCCACTTTCGTGAGGAAAAACTCAGGAATTTGTGATTTCTTTCCCTCCTTGAGGCTTCACTTGACAGGAACACATTTAGGACACTTCCTTCTACTGTAAAATTCTCCACCTTCCCTCTTGTATCTGCATAAAAATTTTTAATCTGACTCAGTTAACCCGAGGTAAGAAAAAGTTTGCATAGCTCTTTCCTGTTATTGTCCAAATGCTCTAACAATGATAGCGTGACATATTGCTAAGCCCCTGATGTGTGTGCAAGCTGCCAGAGTTAAGTGGCACCTTGAGGGGGATGGCAAACTCCACCAAACCAGCCTGGGTACCCGGTGGTCTGACTGTGGTCTGGCATGTGTTCTGCTTGCAGCTGGCAGACACATTTCATAGTTTTCTGTCTAAATATTTGGATCTCTCAAATTAATTTTTCTTCCCCATCCCCACTGCCATAACACAATATTTTGAACAGTTAATGCACCAGAACTGATTTTTGATGTATGCTTGCTTCATGTGAATAATTTTGTTTAAAAATATTAGCCTATAAAATAACTCTCGTCATTGCTCTGAGAACCCAGCTAATCATTACACATATTTATTTATACTGTGAGCCTTCAAGCTACTGTAATTGTCTCATTCTCCGCATTTGTATCAGGGCACCACTGAAGGCAATAAAAGAATATGCAGTAAGTGGTCTTTTCCACAATGTTTTTTTTTTTAAACTTATATTGTCACAATATTACAGTATCTATGAGGGGGTAATTTCCTTGCTACCTGCTTCAAGGACAACTTTATGAAGGTGAAAACCACCACATCCAGATGAGTTCACTAAGGGTGCAGACACACTATTTAAACAGCAACATTATAATCATCCAAAGCTTACCATTTCATATTTTTACTTAATGTTTGTCAATATAAGCTAGAAAAGATTAGTTTAAAGTTGTTTTGTAATGAGCAAGTTCACCCTTTGTGTTTATATCTGATCAATAACAACTTGAGATGAGAATTGTGATGCAAAAATCATCTTATTTCTTGCTAATTTACTAGGGAATAAGGAGGGGCTGTACTACTGTCACACACTGAACAAATAAGCTTAATGCTATTACTAATAGTGTTTGAAATAGAACCCTGAAAGTTTGTTCTGAAATCTGGCTTAAGCAAAGCCGAAGTCACAACATAAAGTCACCTGAAACTGCCAAAAGCACACCCAGCATTAAAGAAAAAAAAAATACAAAACTTTCTTTCATTTAAGACTGAGCACAAATGGAGTTTCATATTGCTTGGGAAGCTTTGTCTTGGTTTTAGGGTCTAATGGCAAAAAGCTCTTCATGTGTCCACCAGTAGCTGAACACATATGCATAACCAAATTCCCTCCTGTTTACAGCATGTCCTTGCAGGCATCCAACACTCATCAGGACAAAATGATCTGGTCCTGTTATGACAATGCAGAGCCATCAGTAAGCCAGATCACACAAGAGAACCCAACCCAGTATCACTAATGTTATGGTGCCTATGGACAGCTCTGGTGCAGCATCGTTACACCGCTGCCTAATTGCTTCCCCCTGCGGCGACGTGCGGGCCCTCCTAGACAAGCAACCAGCACTGCTGCTACAGGAGACAGCCTGAATTCTGCACAGAACTGAGAGTCAAGATCATTGCCTAATAAAACAAAAAGCTTAGTCTCAGAGCGAGAAAAAGGCATTTCTGAACAAACAGGGAAATGAAGCCCTTGCAAGCCTCCTGCTGCCGGGCACCATTTTGTGGAGATGGCAACATCTGAGGCGTTGGAATAGCGAGGGCCTGGCAGAGCGTCTGACAATGAGCCACCATACTGTGGGTGTCAGAAACCTCACGTCAGCAAAACAGCATTCACCAGCTGGAGGCCCACAAGTGCCAGTTTTAATTATAAACTTTATTTTCAAATAGAGCTCACAGTTTGTACAGGGTACACTTCATGCCATCACAGCATTTGAGCACTGCATCAGCCAAATTGGTGGCTTGTTATTTTCTTAGAAATAGAACTGCAGACCTAAAATACTTGTGTTCATTCATAAGAACAAAAATCTTTTGCAGTCAGTTCAAGGATCATGTTATCCAGATGTACAAGTAAAATACCTAATGATTTCTGTACACAGAGCTATTATCCTCTGCTCTACTTTTGCCTTTAGACTCACGATTATTGCTTTCATACTTTTATTTCCGATAAAGTCAATATTCTTAGTTCTACAAATTTACTACATGTACATTCACCTAAATGTTGATTTAAATGTTTATTTTGGGTTTGCCAAGGAGATTGTGCTCAGTTTTGCATACCTTGATTCTATTGTACTCATGCCACAACTCAGGAGGCAGAAAATATGCACATGAAAAGAACTGGTCAGTTTGTGATTTCACCCGTACTTTCCAACATTCATTTGGCACAAATGTAACATTTCACTGCTGCTCTAGACTTCATCCTTCATTCTTTTGTTTTATAACCATCCCTCTTTTTCCAAACCATTGCTGTAGTAAATTTAATTAAGGGTTCCATTCTAAACTTTCTATATTAATATCAGGAAGGCCTTAAAATGGTAATTTCCTCATTATATAGAGTCTTACAGTCTTATGTGTATGTATAGCTACATATGCATATGTACATAACATTATTCATACATTCTTTTGAATCGTCTTGGTACCATGATAATAGGACTTTAGAAACAATAAATATGAGTTTAAAAGGTATTATTTTTCCAGTGCATTCCAAATAGTTCTGATCCATCAGAAAAATACCTGCCCAATTTTTGTTAACGCAAATTACATCAATTCCTCCTTGCTACTGTAATTTAGTGTGAAACAGCATGCAAAGAAGTAAGGGATTCTCCTGACACAAGCTGCTTCATAATACTTTTAGAAACTAGAATCTGATGTAAAAAATGTTGCACCCAGTTTATTCTATGAGCTGAAAAATGATGCAGTGTTGATCATCGATGGTGAACAGATCTCATGCATTAATTAACTGCTTCTTCAAGTGTCCATTTAGATTAATGGAGAAAGTTCCACTAGGGATGAAAACTGTCTCACTACAAAATAAAGCATCTGAGTGACAGACTGGTAATCTGCATTAAAAAAAAAAATGGAGGGGGTATGAATGAAAGGACAGAGACATATCAGATATATGCTGTCAAAAATCTCTTCTAGAACTTGCTTCACTTAATTCCTTTATAACACACTGACAGGCATGATGTATCATTTAGTACTTTAAAAGATTCTCTAGTAAGCCAGAAAAGTGATGAGCAGCTCTTGTGACCCTGGCACCCAGAATAATTATGATTATCTGCACTATTTAGCCTGAAAGGAATCGGTCACTGTTCATGGTCTGTTAGTTCAGCTATGATGTTTGATAATCTATACACACAAGTCATTGGAGGTCACTCAGCCTTGGAGTACTTCAAGCACACTTAGTTAGCCTTTACTGAATAGTAAAGTGCAAGTGCCCCATTTCTATTGCTATGACACTATTGAAAGACTGGAACTGCTGAAGGATGAAAATAATTTCATTTTATGTCTGCTATGTAGAAAGATTTGAATACACTCAGTTGTTTGGTTGGGCTGTAAATATGAAATGCCTGCTGGGATGTCGAGAGAAGTGAAAACCAAGCAGATGGAAAATGAAGCTGAAGAAAATTAAGCTGATTCTGTGCAACTGGTTAGAAGTGTCACCAAAATCTTCCCCTTCACTCAAACACAGACAAAATCCCCAACTGTATAAGCATTCCTTAGCAACAAGTTTGCCTGAATTGAAGAACAAAAGCATCACAATGGTTCTGTATATGTGTTTTCTAAAAAGCAAATACAAAAGTAGCTTCTTGGTTATATAAGTAATCTTTTTTACTAAATTGAAGTCACATTGGAATTTTACAGACATATTAGAATTTGAAGAGGTTTTATTAAAAG
This sequence comes from Drymodes brunneopygia, assembly GCA_013400955.1. Taxonomy (NCBI): domain Eukaryota; kingdom Metazoa; phylum Chordata; class Aves; order Passeriformes; family Petroicidae; genus Drymodes; species Drymodes brunneopygia. The sequence goes on from VZTZ01035171.1 coordinate 1,066,576, forward strand.
AAAATGTAATATTAAAAATGGACCACTAAACCACAAACTTACGTTTAAACATAAAGCCATTTAAATTTAAGAAACAAAGTGGGTCAACTATCTGTAGACCTAATCCATGGAGTTATGGACTTCTACAAGGGGAGCAGCCATGGCATCATCGCACAGGGGGAAAAAAAGAGGCACATCAAAAGAGATCCTTTCCAATGAGAAAGTGCTGCTTAATAGATCTATGCTCACTGAAGACCATGATACATTTTCTGGCCACTTTGGGGAGCAGATCCACTTGATCTTTCAGAGATGATGCCTTTTTTACTGTTTCACATATACAGAAAGCATCAGATGGAGCGGGCACAAGAATACTTTTCCAAGACCAAATTTATATTCTAGATTTGAAAAAAATACAATTCAGAACAAGATTTAAAAGATTACATATAGTTCCCCAACTGCTACGGTGCCAAAGTTTTCCAGCTTTTCCAGAAATCAATATTCTCACACTCATACAAAATTAGGAGTGTGGAGACTTGGCCCTCAGTATCGATTCAAGTCATCTGTATGACTCGAGCGTGTTTGCAACAGCAAAAAAACTTCCCAATGTATAATCTCTTTACTAGTGCATGATGACCTTTCAAGACAGTGTATTTCTGTGATAGTCTTTGCTGTTGCAAATTCTGCTTCTATGGCAAAAAACCCTCCAAAACAAACAAGCACCCTCCAAACCACAGCAGGACTGTGTGTGATCCTGTGAGACCTCCCTAACTCCCTGGCTACTTTTCTTTTCGATGCTGCAATTTCTTCTTTGCAAATCATCTTTACTATGTGCACAACTACTAACTTCCAATATTTTTTATCCTCTCAGCCTGGGTGAACCACTGTTGAGAGAACAAGGCTCTTCGTACCCCTCATGGATCATCTCTCACTGCTTTGCTTACCAAGAGCTAACTACTGAGCCCAAGCCAGGTACAGCAAAAATTTCACAAATCCCCGTTCTGGGTGAGCAGGAAGTGCCACTAAGAACAGTCTGAAGATGTTTTTCCTTCTCCTTGAAACTTTAAATCAGCAGCAGGTTGATATTTCTTTGTTTTATGTTTCCTCCTTATCACCCTTCATATATTAAGTTTATAAGAATCTCAGTCTTAGGACAAAAGCCTGAGCTGACTTCTGTTTTTTCTTTTAATTTGCTTCTTGAAATAACCTCATTCTCAATATTTGTTGTAAAATTATTACTTATAAATAACCAAACTAAACACGCACACAGTTCTGCTGAAGCTTTATGGTGGCAAGATGGTGTATTTAAATCAGAGGCTGAAAAAAGATCAATACACAATTATTTTTAAATACATATATGTTATTCTGTTTTTCTTTGGATTTCTCTATTAATCTTGAATTAATTTTCTTTTTGCAATAGTTGTAATGCCTTTATTGGGTTTTGTAGCTGAAATACTTTAAAATAGAAAAAGCACCAAGTATTTTAATATATTATAAGGAAATCTATATCCAGGTAACAGTTCAAAGCCATATATTTCATTTTTACAACCAAATAAAATTGCATATTCCTTAGTTTAGCACAAATAATTCATGCTGTGGCAAAGAATGGTATAAAGAGCTGTCAGGCCAGGATGCAGGTATTCCTTTTTGTTTGTTCTATTTAAAGGAGTACATTTTCTATCAAGTACCTGTGATCATGAAGAAAAATATTAATACCTGAACATTTATCCCACAGTGGCCATGCTTACAGTGCCTGCATTTCTATTGATGAAAGCCCTTTCACTGGGCTCAACGTCAATAGGAGAGCCTGCTCTTGTAAGTTCCAGCCTAAACATGTACTCAGGACAACGTCCCAGTCAACAGCCTCAGGAGGTTATGCACCTTCACCTAACTCTCCTTTTCATCATACAAGCCAGTTTGGGTTTGTTTTGGTTTGTTGTTTTTTTTTTTTTTTCCCCCATGGTAGAATAAAGAAGGAAAAAGTTTGCCAGAAATTGCTTTTCAAGGATTGGTCTCCTCTCACTACTGGCTATAATACAGCTTCAGTATTTAGTGAATTGCTCATGAGCATAATGAGTTTTCTTATATTGTGGATTTTCTTGATTTTGAAGGGTTTCTCATACAGCAAAGAAATTTGATTGTTCCACCTCAAGTTTCAGTGATTGCAAATTAGGAACATAAACTGTAACATGATCAAGGCATAAAAGACTTTCTCCCCAAACTTAGAATGAAGAAAATAAATATGACAAAAGTAATTTCAAGCATTTCTTGTCTTTAGACAAAGCTTGATACTTCTTTCCCCTCCTCAGACTTCCTCATTAACCCTCTTCCCACAAGGTTCTTTAAGTCAGGGAATAATAAAAAGTCAAACATAAGATATTAAAAACTAAAGCACAACTCAGCACAAAGAAGACAATTTAACTACCCTTGTACTGATCAAAATTCAAATCAGCTTGAGATTTTAAGCAGTGCCATTTTCTCATTCTTACTTTCCCCTCACATTATATTATCCCTGTTTATCAAGCACCACTGCCAGTTTTCAGATGTGTAGACAAAAATTGTTATTTCTCATAGGTCCCAGAAACTCCCTTTATGGTACCAGAAAGCAGAGTTTGATGACAGTGAGCTTGCTCAGCATCTTTCTTCTCCACTACCCTCAAAGGATGAGTAAAAGGGTGCAGAAATAAGATATGACAGCCAGAGAAAATAGGGTGATGTTTATCATTCAAGGGAGCAGGAGACAATTTTGCTTAATCACAGCTTTGTTTAAGTGGCATCTAGTTCTTCATGCAATATTATAAACCTCTAATTGCTCCAGTGCCTTACTTTTTAAGGAAACTTCCACTTGAATATCACCAAACAACTCCAGTTGTTGACAGAGAAGTGAGAATGATTAGGAACATAAATAAAATTAACTATGAGGGAGGAAAGTTAATCAGAAATTGAGTCAGTGTCAATGAAAACTAACGCTGCTGGCAGTAGAGACAAAAACCCCCAGAGCCCAAAACAATGAAAACAGTTCAGAGTAGTAAGGCTTTTGTGCAACAGATACTGTGAAAGAGTTCAGATTTATAGGGAGAACTTGATCTACAATCACAAATGGATAAGGTCTTATTGGCTCAACAGAGAACAAAGTGACCAGACAAAAGACAAACTACTTTAGTTCAGGTTCCAGGCCATTCGCTCACTCATCCTATAATTTTTTAAGATTTAGGGTATGCGTTTTCTTGTTGCTCTGATGGTCTAAGTGAGGAAGATTTGCTAAAATAAAAATCAGATAACATATTATAATCCAAGGGAGAGACCAACCAGCTTTTGGACACAAGCCTTCCTGACTTCCTACATAATCAATCATAATTCTAAAACACATGACCCTCCAAGAAAATTGCATCAATACTGTTCTTCAAGAGTGACAGAACTGGGAAAAAAGCAGCCTTTGATATATTTGCTATTTCACCCACATAAGAGCAAATCTCAGTTTATTTCTATCACACTGCTGATGTCCTTGTCAGCTGTTACTGGTCATTAGCATCTTAGCTAATTCAAATAACTTTGCCATTCAATTACTCCCTCATTCTTCACAACAACAGTTCATGTGGCTTATTACTGGAGTTAATGATCACTTTTTAGAAAGAGTTTGGCAATTACTTGTGACTTTTGAGTTTTGACTGGGCAGCCAGCAAGCAACAAGGCTGAACTTAAGACTCTCAGGCCGTTCCATATTTACCATTAAATTTCACAGAATACCAGGTTGGACTGGACCTGACGGATCATCTGGCCCAGCCTTTCCTGGGAAAAGCACAGTCTAGACAAGATGGCTTAGCACCCTGTCCAGCAGCATCTTGAAAGTGTCCAGTATTGTGGATTGTAGCACTTCCCTGGGAAGATGGTTCCAATGGCTGAATGCTGTGAAAGGTTTTCCTCTTGCATCTGATAGGAACCTCTCCAGAAGCCTGATTTATCAAGACTTCTTGTGATATGGGAAATCTGCTACTGGTCTTGTGTTCAGACATCTTGGACTTTTTAGGTAACATCGGTATCTTGAACTAGAAGAGACAATAAATAGCATAATAGAGAATCCTATATGTGTTTGAGGTCCATAACAGATAATCTTCCTCTTCTCCTTTGCTTCTTCTCCTTGACTACCAATGCTGGGAAAATTCAAAATCTTGATCTAGCCTTACATTGCAACAATTTCTTACCCACCAACAGGCAGCTAGGTACACTGCGCCATTTCACTATCAGAGCTGCTTTATACCCAGCATATTTTCCATTATTCTCTCAAACCCAAGACAGGATGTCCTGTGGTTTTAAAGGAAAGACACTTTCAGCTGGCATTTGTGGCTAACAAAAGACTGTCTCTTTGCACAGTATCACAGAAAAATTGTTTTGCTTTTGCCTCGCAGAAGTGTTAGCTACAAACCCTGTCAACAAAAACTGCCTGGTTTTTGCTAGCAGCACAGCCAGGCTCGGGTTTCACTTTGCTGCGGGCTTTGCCACATTCCAGCAGAACTGCAACGGGGCTTGTTTGTGCCGGCGGGGGGAAGGAGGTCTGCCACGCCACATGGCACTCGGAGCTGCCACCGCACACAACCCGTCACGTTCCGCTTGCGAGATTCCAAGTTAAGCTGTCTTTTACTGCAAACAGAAACGCAGGGGGTTGGGGTTTTTTTCCTTCTGCATCTAGCACAGATTACAGCAGGCACCTTGCAACCAAAACCCAGCCACTGTAAAGATACAGAGCCCTCGAGGGAAGCTGCAATGCCACAGGGGTAAGAACTTGTATTTAACATCAGTAAACAGATAATGCCCAAAGAGAAGCATGCATTGGAGCATTCCTTAAGGCAGAAAGCACAAAGAATATGCTCCAAATATCTTCTGTGTGATTATCAGGCAGATTTACAGTGCTCGGAAGTAAGGAGGCATCTTTCAATGCTTTTATCATGGTTTTGATAAATTAGTGCTTCTAAATCCTTGCAGATGCCTCATGAAAACTCCTACCTCCATTCACTAATTGTAATAATAACAACAGTAATATTAAGACCCACTCATCTCCTGTAAATGTCATTTTGGTAATTGGCGATACACAAGAAATCTCATCAACCAAGACATGTATATTATTTACCACCTATAGGGTAATCCCAGTCTGTAGGTTAAGAAAACCAAACTTGCTCAATATTATTGAAATCCTCCCTAAGATGTGGAGAATGAAGCAGCTCATTGAGATCAGATGACAATAATAATTTACAATCATTATCATGTTCATTGGAGTCTCTGTTACATTCTGGATGCTTTATTTTTCACACGCACGTGTCACTCACTTGTGACATTAGAAAAAAAAAAACCCAACCCAAACCCCAAAAATCTTTCAGGCAGAGTGTCTTGTTTCCTGAACAACTTTGCCCCAAATCCACGAAGTGCAGGCTTTTTCAACTCAGTTCTGCCAAGAGACATGAGTCAGATAAGCCACCACCTATTTCCATCCTTATAGACAAGGTAGCATGGTTTCTAGTTGGCCAACTCTTAGAACAGGGTTTGAGCCCCTTATGCATGGCTTTGTGACTCAGAAAATTTGTGTTCTTCTCTTAATTAAACCCGTGGAGAACAATTATGGCAAAGTGGAGTTGTGTGCTTGTGCTATGGCAGAGTGTCAGCCATGCCATTTTTCTCACAGCAGCACAAACCTGTAACTTTTTAAGCCCCTGACAGCTGCAGAAGGTGTATAGAAGATTCCCCTGCTTTCTCTGACAGAAATAATAAGACCTTTAAAAATGGACAAAAGCTTGGAAAAAAAAAATCTTCTACACATTTCCAGGCTGATTAATCAATATTTAATTATTTAGAAGCTCTAAATGGCTATCTTTGGCTGGCATGGGTACAAAACATGTTATCTGTCAATAGAGGCCAGGAACTCAGATCTTAAGCATGTAGCAAGGGCAGTGCTCTGCAGAGAAAGTGTTTACTCCATTTGCTGCACTTTACCATTTCATTTCATCAAAGGTGTTTATGTCACACTTAATGAGATAAGGGACAGCAGAGGCCTCAATAGCAGGTCTTAGCACTGTCTGATAACTGCAGCAATCTGGGAATAAACACTGCTTTGCAGAAACCATTTTTTAGAGCCCTAATAAAGTAATCGTAGGCCTTAGTAGAAATTGGTTAATTGGATCATCTATGTTGTGTTCCGGGAGTAAAATGTGTATTACTATGATTAATTCATTAGAGAGTGTTCTTACTGGAGTTAATTTGATAGTTCTGAACCAAGGCATCACACTGCTGAGTGGCTATTGTGCTTCTGCAGAATTTATGTACTAATGGCTCAAAACATTTCTGCCTTGCTAAAGGAGCCAGAATTTTTCTGATCCTCTGGATATAACGAGGTTCTCCTTGATTCAGCTCATGGCCAGCACAGCCATTGCTCCCCAGAGCTTGGAGTTAATTCACAGCAGTGAAGAGATGGGAACACCCAGTGTATCCAAAACAGTGTGCCAATTTTTTTCTGGCTCTTTTTACATCTCCCCAGGCAGTGGATAAGCTTTCTTCTATATTCACCACAACATGAAAGGCTCAGAGAAATGGTGGCACTGGCCTCTATCTAGTCAGTAGCTGGTAAAAGGAAGTCCACAACTCTTTATCCACAACTGCTTGACAAGCCCAGACAGCTGACACAGTCCAGAGGTTTTTGAGCTCCTTTGGGCACAGCTTTTTAGTGACTGATCTGCTCTGACAGTCTCTCACCCGCTAGTGCACCTATCTACAGGCTTTTAGGTACTTGGCCTCATATACATGTTTTTACTCCTAACAGATGTATCTTCAGCAAATACTGTTCAAATGAGAAATCAGCTGCTTACCAGCTGTGAGAATGCCTGTAAACAGAGGGGAATTGTGATACAAACAAGAGGGAGCTTGAAATTACATTTTACTGAGGGCAAAAAACCCCCAGAAATCTCCTAGTGTCCATCTCAAATAAGATAATGACACCCTTTCAAGAAAGCAGTCTCAGAATAACAATGTCTTCTTATACCTTCTGAGATCTCTAGATAAAAGTTACTAAATATTAATATCAGTTATAATATAATATTACTCAAAGACTCTTACTAAACTTTATTGGGTGCTGTACTAGAACACAGCTAAAATATCATCTTTTGCCTGGAATAAACTGGTCTGTAGATCAGGCTGCTGGGAAATCGACACTCACAGATATAAGGATAAAGCAAACTTAGTGACTTCTCTCATCATAGCTACTCTAGCTCTAACTCTCATGTGTTCCATCCAAGCTATAAATCTTTAACCCTATAAAGTAGTGAGAAGCAAGTACTAAACTGAATTATTTATTAATCCTTAAGTCAAATTAGAATATTCTACATATCTTCCATTCTTGGGATTTGACATGTTCTGAACAAGGAAAAGTTCTCTTTTGCAGACAGGAAAACTTTCCACTGCTCTCAAAGTTTATGTGCTTGTTAAATAGGCTGTAATAATTAAATGCATACACATGCTTGAATGATAAATTTTAGTAATAAGTGCACTGGGACTTACCATGACCTTATCAAGTGGGGCTAGCCAGTCATTAATTCAGATAACGCAATTTATTATCATAATCTTTCGCTTATACTATTGTAGGGCATATGATTTATCCTAATTTGCATATGCAGATTGAGATGCAATCATTTCATTAATTTTAATGCTTTTTCTTAATCCCATCAAGATTAACACTTTGTCTAAAAGTTCTGTACAACATACTTGCAACTGCCCATTAATGTGTTATCCTAATATTAGTATGAGTGAATTATAATGAACAAAGTGCATTAATTGGTATGTGCTAGTTCCAGATGAGAAACTGCACCAATAGGGCATACACATAATTATCTTTTTTTACATATAGACACTTGCATTTGGTGGGAACATTGCAGTTCCTGTAGACATTGAGGGCACGGCTTCAGGCAGGCCATTTGGGCCTCCTCTCTGTGACCACTGCCAGAGATTCCATGTGGCATCTTACACATCACCACCAAATATTTGACTTTTCTGTTTTTCAGTAAGACACTATTCATTAATACTTCAGAAGTGAAGACTCACATAAAGCAGAAGTTTGAAATTTTGTTTAGTAACTACAGATAAGGAACAGATGCATCATGTTAATTCACCTGTAATATTTGACTGAATCGTCATCTTTATTCTAATATTTGCATTGATTCAACCTAACAACATCTTCATTTTAGACACACTCAGTGTGTATCTGAGTGTATAAATGTATTTATTCGAGTGCAGGGCAGGTAACTACATTTCATTTACAAAATCAAGAATGAATGTAGAGCAAGCAGTTTTTTTTTAATTGCTGAAAGTGAAACTCTGATCATGTTAATTTGCTAAAACTGCTGAACAGACATTAGGTAGGAATTTCAGTCATCAATGATATAAACAGATACCAGTATAATCAAAGCAAAGGTTAAATTCAATTCAACACTTTATTGGAAAGGAATTTGACTTTTTTAAGCTTATTGGCAGAAGAGAGCCTAAAATTAAAAACTTTCAGCATAAGGTCTAGAGATGCTTCTTTATAGTGTCTTGTTTAATTAAGAAAAATAATAAAGCATCTGGATGTATTGCTTGTTTTCTTACATTGCCATAGGTTAGAATAAGCAGGTAAAATAAAGCGTTAGATTGTACTTTTATATTTTTCCCCCGATTCAAGGTTTGACCCATTTAAGCATATGTAAGAGGAAATACATCAAGGATTGAAATATATTAGGTATCCTAATTAGGCACTGATGATTTATGAGTGATGAGTAGGTTTTCCTCAAGCAAGTAAATATACATTATGTCCCTACTTCTACTGGAGATGCTTAAGGTAATAGATTTGGGCCAACATGTTTTATTCATGACTTAAAGCTGGTGTTATTTTCCAATGGGAAAAAGCAGTTGTAAGTTTGAGTAATTACTGTATTACTCTAACCTTTTGCTGTTATTAGCCAGCTGGGATAATACTGAGGATTTCAACTTCATTCAGGCCTCTGCTGAGTTCAAAGGACTTTTTCTGCTCTCCTCATTCCTTCCCAGGCTGTTTCTAAAACTTGTCAATGGTTTCTAGTTAGGCTTGATCAGAATTTCAGTCAGCCAGGGGAACAGCGGGTGTGTAGATCACTTGGACCTGGGTGCTAAACACCACTGTCCGCAATTCTTACTCAAATGCATTTTTGTTAGGGTTTGAGTTCTGCTGCTTTCATCATCAGTGTTTGGTTTTCATTCCAAGTTACCATTATCCAAAAATTATTTATTTATTAACTAGGCAACCTACTGATATGGCATCCACTTCAAAGGCACACTAAGCAGATTGTGATTGTGTGTGGTTGTGATGATCTGGGGAATGCATAGCAGGGGCAGGTACATTCTCAGTATAATTTTGATATGTGTTTACATTATTGTATAGAAGTAAAAAGAACTGAAAAAAAAATCTGTGTGGTATTACGGAACACTTATACTTTGGAAGTACAGGACTGTGTACAAATTTATCTCAATCTTTATTAAAAATGTCTTCTGACATCTGGAAGGAACTTCCAACAACATGGGTATAATTTTAAGTATTCCCTGCCTAATAAGAACATTCTAATGAGAGCACATAGATTTGTCTGTCAGCTTTGGTACGGAAGAACTGAATTACACATGGATCTTGCACCACATAATTAACCTTGAGTTGAGCCATGGCTTCCTTCCTTCTCTTCCATGTTTATTTTTATGAACACCAAGTACTCAAAATGATTCTTGGGCGTGTAATTCAACCCCCTGGGCATTCCAGGCAAAATTCCACCTGCAAATAAGCCTCCTACTAACCCCACCACCGGTGTGTGCAGGGCAGAGGCATGGAGACACCGCGGCAGTGCAGTCACACGAGTCATTAGCTCCTGTTCGAAAACCATCATCAGCTCCGGCTCCACCCCAGCCACGCCAGAAGCAGGCAGCTCAATGCTTCCTCCTGCTGGACTCCCCCCAGCAGCCACCCGGCTGCTCCCCAGCATCCCGGCACTGGCATCCTTTCGGTGCTCACAGTGGCTCAACTACCAATCTACAGCGGATAATACCGCTTCGTTTGCATGTAAATGGCACCGAAACCCTTCCCACTGAACCTGAAAATACAGCTGTGTAGCACATAAACGGGATTTTAAAAGGTGGAGGAATGTTCTTTGATCTGAACACATGCAAAATCCTACTGATTAGCATCTTTTAGCACAAGAAACAAGAAAGAAAATTGAGAACGCCAAGACACAGATCAAACCCTTCCATAGTACACGATGCCGTACTGAAAGAGTAAGAAAAGAACAAATTTTTAACTGTAGCGTATTGATCTTTTTTATGTTAACTACAAGCTTTAATTAAAATTTCAGGTACTGATATCATGCCACATAATTAAGAAGAAAAAACACTACTCGAGTTTAGAGAAGTTACAAGTTTTATGGCTTGTTTCTTTGTTTTTAAGTAGTAGTAGGGAAGTTCCTTACAAGTGAAAGAATATTTCCGACCACTGGAATGTTAGGATGTTTTTTACATCCGCCTAAAAAACCCCTAAATTTGTTCCATAACATCCAGGGTGTTAAATTTTTCAGCTTTATGCCAGGCTGACTACAAGGAATCCAGTCTCTTCTTTCACTCCCTCAGTATGATAGGGTTGTAAATGTTTGGGGTTTTCCTTATGGATTCTCAGAAGCTTACACTATCCCCCTGCAGTACGTTTTATTTTTATGGCCTTGTTATGGATTTTCCCACTGTTTCTTTCTTGCTGTTAAAAAGGAGGGGGTGGTGGAATCTGATTCTTTCCTCCTGGATTCCTATTTGAGCATGAGAAAGTTCTTCTGTATCTCCTCACATATTCCATAGGTAATAATCCAACAGCAAAGACTGAGCCTTAGTGGCAGACTCTGTCACTAGCAGTTAGGAGATGCTTACAACCCCTTTCTATTTTTCATTATTCCACCACGTTCAACTTGATTCTTAATATACTTAAAACCTAAATTTGCTCCTCAGCACCTGTTCAGTGATCAGAAGGGTGCTAACTGGATGTACAATAAACAAAACTTCCTGAGAGTGCGTTGGTCACAAATGAGCTTTAGGTTAGAGATGAAAAAAGAGTGAATCTGAGATAATTTTCACATGGTTGCTTCTAGAGAATCTCCATCAAGTCAGCTTCTTAAACGAAAAGCAGATTATCCTCCACAACATTTTTATTCAAGATAAGTGCTTATTTTATTTTCACTCTTTAATGGAGTTCTTTTCCCAACAGTTCCTTAGTTGTATGCATTTTCTCTTCTCAAGGCTGAGAGAACTGGCTTTTTTCACCCAATACTGTTATTCTAGTCTCCTTTGCAAGGAGATGCTGGAATAGAATTTGGTGAGTTTCTTGCAGACATTGCTATTATTAATAAACCCAATAGAAAATAGCAAATTTTACCAAGCAACTCAGCAGAAGAAACTGTTGCCCAGTGGAAGTGCCAATTAAAACCTGTTCAGCCAACAGGGACAGATGGTTACTAATAAGGGGATTTTCTTTGAAAATCCCTATCAATTGTTTTTGCCCTGACCATGTCCATCGTTTTCTGTGGGTACACCCTCATCATCATGAGATGGTTCCTCTGTGCCATGATTTGTATCACTCAAAATGTGGCTAGTGGGGGTATGGCCAATAAACAAACCTTCATAACCACAGCCATACAATACAATTCACAGCAGTTTGAGAAATATATGCACTGGCACTTACAGATTTAAATGATTTGTGTGATCCACAAGCAAATCTGAAAAGGGAAAACATGTTGATCACGCACTGTAGATAAGCTATTCTAACAATTGTTTCATTACAGTTGCAGCATCTTCAAACAGATGGAATGATAATGAGTGGTAAGTGAATTTTTATATCCAATTCACAGAGCTGGACTTCAGAGATAAGCTGACAGCAATTTTGAAAATACTTTAAAGACCCTAAAGGTTTAGATATTACTTTAAAAATTCCCCCTTAAAACCAGAAACAAAAGTTTAATTTTTTCTTTTGATCTCCAAATATATTCATTTCTCTTTAATTCAAATGGTCTCTTTTCAACTTTGAAGGATATACTAGTGCATGTATATATACAGAACATATGAAATATATATTAGCTTGTCTGCAGCCTTCAAAAAGAGCTTTAATTTGCTGCTGTTTCAAAAGACTGAGGGGATTGCCTTCAGTAAGATGAGAAGAGTGGCAAATGTGACAGCTGCAGGGCTCTGCAAGATGTGGTAGAGAAAAATTAATGGACATGGGATTGAGTTGCTGAAGCCAGTCATGTTCCCTTTCCCTCAAGCCTGGCCAGTGCAGCAGACTGGGAGGATGCTGTCCACAGTCTGCTACAGGTGAGAGGCAGATCAAACCCTGGCACTGACAGGAGGTCTTTCCTGCACTGCTGTGTCAGCTCATCTCTCAGACACCCCTGCTGACCACATTTTAGTTCTATTTCTACTCGATGTGAGCCTGCAGGCAGAAAGCACAGGCAGAGCAAGGTGCCCAGCCCCGCAGGCAGAGCAGGGCACAGAGGGCCTCACCAGCTCCCTTCCCCTCAGGCAGACACTCAGCTCCACCACCACAGTCAGTACCAGCCCCAAAGCCCCTGCCCTGAATAGGAAGGAGCAGCCTGGAGAGAAGATCAGCACAGGGAATTAGGCTTTCTTTCCTCACTAAATGAGCTCAGGTGTACAACTGGAGGATGACTGCTGTTGACTTTTGCTTCTTTCCAACTCAAATCACACAAGTTTATTAAGAAGTTATTTCAGGACTGTAAGCTCTGTGTTAGCATGAATCAAACTCCAACCACTAAATGATACCATTGTGTTGCATCATTGCAAAAACACAGAACGATAAAGTATTCTGCAAATTTTGTATTGTGAAGGTCATACATTCAACATTAGCAATTATGGTTCACTATGGGAGGAAACTGAATTGTGTCAATATTTCTAACTTTTTTTCCTCTCCACAGCACAAAGATTTACTCAATTATTTCACTGGCCATTAATGATAGGTGTTCTTTCAATTAAAAGAAAAGCCCACAGACCTATATAACCTATTGTGTGCTAGAGACACTGGGTAAATCATTATCTGCTATGCAGGACCATTATCACTGTGTGCCATAACAATCACACTTAACGAGGTTTTCCCTTTTGCCTCCTCTCTTGACTGCCACCAGCAATGTTTTCTGTTTACCAAGTTTCTCTATGCTGAGAGTGTGTTGAAGTTACAATCCAGCCTTTTCCCAGAGAGCACCATTTCTATCTGCAGCTGGAAAGCGGAGAAAAGGCATTTCTTTTCTGAAGGCACAAGGAACATCTTGGATATTCTGGGTTTAAATAAGTTTTCTGCCCTGACTCGGGCAAAATCATTAAAAGTTTTGGTATTTCCTGGCACATTTTAAGGGCTCAAGGTTTTCATGCAAACCAGGAAGGCAGTTTTGCAGCCCCCAGAGATGAACCAGAGCCTTCCCTGTCCACTTAAGAACCTGGCTATGTCAGATGTTCCTCTCAGTGTGATGTTTCCTTTATAGATTAATCTTTCACTAAAACATTCTGAAAGAAGGACAGCTTCACTAACTCATCAGAACGATAATAGACCACTGTTACTCTTTTCTGAACTTTTACAGGAACTGCATCATTTCAGACACTCCACGATAAGAATGGGCAGGTGAACCATTTCCTGGATTTCAGTCACATGGGCTTACACCTTAAGAGCTTCATGTTTGAGCAAGCCTAACATCCCAAAGCAACACTTGAGACATTATCATTATCAGCACGTCACTGCCTTAAATCAGTGCCAGCTGTACCAGGATGAGGCCTCACAGGGCTCCCTTTGAGCTCCATGAACTGAGTGAACTGCAGTTTGCAGTGAAATACAAATAAGCACAAGAGGCTTTATATTTCACAAGGATAAAAAAAAGTTACGGTTTTAGTCATAAGGTGAACTTTAAAAAATACCCATGACAGGATGCAATCTGAAATGCAAATACAAAGCCTGTCTTCTCCCAGAGTTTAAATATCAAGAATGACCTAAGAGTTTACAGAGGTTCCCCGGAAGATGTTAGGCTTATTGTTATATTAAAATTAATTGGTTGAGATCTGAGCATCAGGAATAGGATTTTTGAAAATTAACCATGTCAGAGGTGACTGTGAATTTCATTTTCTACAGCTGGCTTTTGTTAGAACAGAAGGTGTTCAGCTTGAACAAACCAAGACAAATTGATGGGCAGCATGTGACAAAAGATGCCAACACAAACCTTCCCTTTGACCTCTACATTCTTTTAAAGTATATCCCAATTTAAGTCAAGACTTGCTTTTAACACAACAGCTGGAAGGGCCTTTGTGTTGCAAGGAAACCTAAAACGCATTTTGTCCTCCCACACAGTAAAGCACAAACATCCACCCCTAGACTCAGCCCTGATCCTCAGGCATCCAACTAAGGGTTAACAGGGGTGAAATGTTATTGGACTTAGTTATGGCTTTTTGGTTTGTTTAAAAACCAATTCTTTCCTTTCTGGTCAGATTTGCATGTCATGACTATGTGCTTGAACAAACAGCTAATTTAATATATTTAGGACACATCTTTGACATCTTTTAAACAATACAGCACTAGTTCATTCAGAGACTGTGATTGTTGTATGGACAGACAGTAACTTAAGGGCATGAGGACTCCTTCTGCAGCCTTCAGTATAATGCCAAATTCTGTTACCAACAAATAAATATATGTAATTTTGATAAATTACATAGATGGTTCTATCTGTACCACACTGACTTGCATAAAAAAGGTTTCTAGTTTTCAGTATTATGACAGATAAGTTGCATCATCTACTGCTAATAATACTGAATAAATTGATTTAATATCTGAAAGTTCAATAAAAAACCCCCAACCAAACAAAAAGCCTCCACTTACTGAGGATTAAATTTGAGGTTCATGAAAACAAATAGTTTTCATTTACTCAATTTTGAGCAAGAAGTTTGGATGCAGTATGATTTCAAATTTGCTTAAAGGTACGTTAATGTGAAAGGAGATCTTTTTCTTCTGATGCTGCGAGGCCGCCCAGTGAAGGTGTCTGGAATGAGTTTGGCTCAAGAGCTGGGAAGGAATCATCCCTCAGAGAGACTCAAAACCACGATGTTCTGAGCTGCACAGAAATCCATGCTCAGAAACATGAGGCTGTCAGGTAGGTGAGAGTTGAGGCCAGTAGGTTAAACAAATGCACAAAGTGACTGTGCTAGAGGGTTTTATAGCCTTTCTGCTCCACACGAGGGATAAATAAGGTGTGGAATTGTTTCTGAAATTACTTTGGCTCAACAGTCTGTCCATTGCCTCTCCTCTGGGTAATCTTGAAGCTTTGCCAGGATGTTATGTTCTTTGATACAGAACATTTGTCATGATGAATAGCATTATGTAAAAGTTATATTTTCCCCTTCTGTCTTTTGATTCGTAATATGAGAGATCATAACATGGATTTAATGTTAAGAGGTCTGAGCACTTTAAATCTTTAAAATACCTGAACAATTGAGAGCTTCCTATTTACAGTGTCAAAAACATCCTTTTGGATTCACTATATTCATACAAAGCTGTCATGATCTGATTTACAAATACAGTTTAAAAAGAAACAGAGCATTTTTCCTCACAGCAAGAAACATTTTCCCCTCAATAAATAAAAATTACTAAATACAAATCTTAAAAAACATTTTTACCTTGATTTCCCAGTCCTTCCTCAGTGCTAGTACCTAACACTGAACTTTCAACCCTCTCCTCTTTTTTTGCCCATTCCCTTCAGGCTCATGCTTATGCCCATCTTTAACAGTGAGTCCTAGAGTACCCCTCCTTGCTCCTTTTTCAGCAGACATGCAGGTAGGCTGATGGACAGCACGAGATACAATTGCACTGTCATTTGCCACTTACACTGATCAAACCACAGTCACCACCAGCAGCCCTCGAGTGATAACTCCCAGCACTGCTCTGTGTAAGCAAGGATCACAGGCTGAGGCCAGAACAATCACACTGCTCTGGCAGCCAGGCACAGGGCTCTTGATCTCCAAGCTCCCTTTGTTCCCTCAGACTCCGTACAGAAGTCAATTACACATTTACTGATAACGTGGCTTACCCTGCCAGAAGGGTACTTCCATTAATATTACATCTAGTATCAGAATAAATGCAGAATAAAGGCAATTCTGTGGTAAAACCCGTGATATCTTGATGCCCACTTTCTGAAAACAACAGTAAAATGTACCTACAGCAATAACAAAGTACAGAACCACATGACAGTTCTTCAGAGAAAGCCAAAGTGCTTTGAAAGAGATCAATTACTACAAAATCGTAGCGCACTGCTGTCAATCTTCTACCTTCTTTTATGGTGAGAAATGAAATATAAATAGCCTTTGGCAGTGGGTTGGAGTACTCCTCGATTAAGGGGAGAGCTTGCAGTGAAGTTTAAGGCCAATTCTGCTGACTTCCATGAGCAGTGCAACATCCCATACTCCATTTTGCAAAGTAGGGACAAATAACCATCACAACCCTGCTGCTTCCAGATGTCACCGATAATAATTCAGTCAGCTCTAATGAGAAATCAACCCTCCACAGCCGAAGTTGTTTAGGGTGCCTGCAAGAAAGGTCTATGGAGAAGCTCTTTGTGACAGCCATTTAAAAGGGAAAGACTATTCTAAGATTATCAGAAGAGCAGGAAAAGGAAGTATTTTCCCATTTCCTTACAGTGGCCACAAAGAGCATGCAAAAATAACAGAAGTCTGAGAAATAAGAAAAAGGTCATTGAACCACTACTGCCTAAGAAAGTCTTTTCTCATTTCTATTAATGTCAACGCAGAGAGGCCCAAGTGTGTCAGGCTTTGCAAATGTCACCGGTGTTATTACCTCGTTGTCGAGTATTATCGCGGTGCTAAAGGTACATATTCTTCTAGATGGCTTTATGCTGATCTGGCAGGATAAGGCCAATGAAGCATGAATAACGTGTGAATTTATACCATCGTGAAAAGTGCTCATAACTACTCCTCTCCCTTGATGTCTTCATAGAAAGATATTTCACTAAAGGACATGGAGGATACTTTTCCAACTCAAACTCAGCTGTAAAGTAGAATACGGATTTTGTTGTGAGTGGTTGTAAGAAGCAGAACTGAGGGCAAATTGTGTGAAACACTGGGATAAAAAGCTGTTAACTGGAGTCACCAGTCTGAGAGATGAGATGCCATCTTCTGGGCTGGACTATCCACCAGAAAGCAGAGCCAGCAGAGCTACAATTCTGCAGCAGAGCCACAGTAATTTGAGAGAACAGGGCAAGCACCATAACCTGCCACTTCTGTGTTTGCATGTGCCTGAACGCAGAGAGCACAGACATCTCTAACACTACCCATCCCCGAGTTTTGTACAATTTATACTCCTTGTTCATCTCCACCTGAGTGCCTTTTTTCAGTCTCCTTTATATAACAATAATTAACTTGTACGATGAGCAGGACACAAAATAAGCAAGGGTGGTTTCTTTATGGTGCCAAAAACTGCTTGAGACTGAGAGCAAGAACTAATTTTGATTTTAACCTCCTTGTCCTCTTCAGAATTAGTTCAGAATCTCAGCAATTCTGGAAAGAATATTACAGACCAAGCAAAAAGTGCTAAATTTAACAACAGTAAGGCACAGAAAGAAATAAGTGTAATTTTTCTCTTAAACTATCAAAGTAATTTAAAACCCTTAGTGAGTACCTTAATAGACAAGAGCACTCTAGCTTCAAATGGGTTTTAATGGGAGGGTAACCACAAGAATAAAATCAATTAATGAATACTATAAATAGATTAGCGAAAACTCTCAGCTCTTTTTCTTTTTCAAACATCCTCCTACCGCACCACCCATGGAACCGCTTCCAGAATAATATGATAAAACAGCCCACATAAGAAATAAAATACTGCTACCATTTGGAGTTCTTTACACTGAATTTTCTGGGAAGTTTATGCAAGTTTACACTTCGAGAAAACTGGAGTGTTGTAACTACACTAACAATACATTCACATGGAAACAGAGAATACCAACATTTTTGATGTATTTTGGCTGCATTTGGAATGTCAGAAATAAGATGCCTTGAAAGTTAAGCTTTTAAAGCTTAGTCTATTTGATGAGATGAGCCATTTATAAGTTTTGCCAAGTGTCCTAGTTTAGGGCAAATTCAGGAGGAAACCTCTGAGGGGGGTCTCCTCTAGGAAAGCCAATTCCAGCCACCCCTCCCCCACATCGGTTCGGGAAAAGACTTTCTTAGAGAAAAGTGGAAAAAACTATTTATTTAACAAGTAGAATATTNAAGTTACATCCTCTAAAAACAGTAAAGACTTTTGAAAAAACTTAGCCATAAGGTGTCAGTTGCAATAAACCTTGAGTAAATACTAACAACCACACAAGTGCCCCATGTATCTTTAGGGGTGGTGTAAACAGAAAAAATGCATGATATGTGCATTCAGAAATGAGAGAATATACTTTCTGCTTCTCTTTAACATTTAAAGAGTGAAAGAAATGGTAACAGAGATGTAAATTCCACTGATAATGGATATGGTGATGTAAACAATCAGGCTGTGATTTGCTGTGGAACAATGCAGACTCAATAACCAGTAACTGGGTGTTGAATCCACATGAATCGTGTTCCAAAGTCTTTCCATCCTAATAAAACATGACAGAAAAATAGATCTGACCTCCTTTTACTGATGTGATTGTAATTACATAGTGTCATCTGAAAAACAGCCAAAGGTCTTTCTTGGAGTACTTAACCAGTGAGCCACAGCTGTATTTCCCTTTCACAGCCTCTCAAGTGTGTTGGAGAAATCTGCAACCACACTCAACATCCGGAGGGCCGGAACGTGAGAATGGGATGTGACAAAGAACAAGAGTGGTGTTGAGAGCCTGTACATGGCCAAGGGTATCAGAGGTGGGGCTCTTCTGCTGAGGCCACACAGAACTCCCATTCATAAGAAGCAGGTACTGTGGAATTCAATAAAAGAGCAACCATGACAAAGCTGCACTAAGCAAGAACGAAGCAAAAGCAGAAATTAAACACCTCTTCCTGCATGTTTAGGTAGGGATTTACTTTTCCAGCATCTATGTGCCAGTAGTGCAACCATGGAAATAGCCTATGAATGTTTATGCTTAGAGGTTCTCTGATTGTTTCATTTGTTTCCTTTAAAGAATGTGAATTAAGTTGTCCAATTAGCCCGTGTTTGTTCTTTTAATTGCTTCTGTACTGCTGCATTCTCAATGATGCAATTTGTGCCCCCCGATGTCATGGGGGTCATGCCAGACATACAAAACCAGTGACAGTGGAAAGTTCAACAAAGAGTTCCACGGAACAGATTTATTCACTATTGTTGTGAAGGGTGGGAGAGCTCATACAGACCTCACTGACGTACACCAGGTCAGGCTAAGGTTAGGTAAAGTCAGTTACACAATTGGCTGACTTCTCTCCCTGTCTCTTGCAGACAAACACATTCACACATTGAGAATTTATGGTTGTTATCAGGAAGCTCAAGTAATTAATAATTTATCAATTTCAGCAATACAATTTTTCCATAAGACTTCGGATGGTGAATTAGAAATCAGTTATCGACTGAAGAGGGATTTAGGCATTGCCATGATAATTGGAATGTACATAACCTGGCAGACTCTTTGTTTCATGGGGTCCCAACCCAACAGAGCAACTCTGTGACCGTATCTCCTCTCCACTGCCATTAAATTGTTTCAAAATAAATCTGCCTCATATATACACCAATCATTCACTGCCATTTCATCCTAATTCACCCCAAGGGATTTATTAACCAGAACCTCAGTTACTCTGCCTCAGGGGTCACAACATCATCTTCCCAAACAGCATGCCCCAGCCCCTTCAGGAATCCAGATGCTGACTGATGTGGGGCTCTGAACAGAGAAGGTCAGATTTGAAAGAGCAGGTGAGCCCACAGAGAAAACTGAGCTCACCAAGCTTTTAGTCATGTCTAAGTATTAAACTATTGATCCAAGGGAAGACACCTAACTTCTGGTTAGATTTAGGAAAGAAAGGACAAGAGTGCACACACCCACTACTCCGCAGGGAACCTCATCACATCATGAAATTTTTCTAAGGTAATGGAGATGAGATTCTACTGAGTTGCTACTCTGCTTCCATTTCTTGCTGAAGAGATGTGGATGACACTGGGAACATTCCAACCTGCAGTGAATTCTTTGTTCTGAATACATCAGAGTAGTTAGAACAATTTGAAACAAGCATACAGAATATACCAGACAAAACATGTAAGTTAAATGCTCACAATTCAAGATCAAAAGGAGGAAATAAGTTCAGAAAAGGAACTTGTTTGAAAGGCTCTTGCAATCAAACTTAACAGCAAGCACTAGGAAATACCTGAACTTTTCAAATCATATTGAAGTATGAAGGACCAGCTTCATGAGCTGAGCCTTTTTGGAGAGCAAGAAACAAAAGTCTGAGCTTGTGCTTGGTCTTTCTCTTAGCCATACACTCAGGAAGTTGACTGGTTATAGCATGTGTTCAAATGAGCCAGTATTCATTCTGATGAGTACAAACTTATTTCATTTCTGTGTTCTTTAGGGTAGCTAAAGATTACTCAAGGTATATGGTACCTATTTGTCTCTGTATATTCCACAGACAAACAAAAATGAAAAATCTTGCAATAACTGAGGAAACAAACACATGGAATGAGTTAAGACTGGAGTCTGACTTAACAACTTTGTTTTGTCACATTGTCTGCCTAAATTGCTGCAGGAAAACACCAATTCACTCCTTCAATGTCTGTGTAACTATCCTTGACTTACAGAGGATGTGAACTCCCAGTCAAACAGAGTATGACAATTACAGAAAAATGCAAAAGTGTCAGTTCAGTAATGTGATTAGTCCCACAAAAGCTGTAACCACATCCTTACAGTCAATCATGTAGCTAAGTGCTCTTCCTAGCTCAGACCCTACACCAGCAGCTCAGTGCAGAATTACACTTTCACAAGGACACAACCCATTGTCTGTGTTATGACATTCCAGATGCACCTCTTTTCATCTGTCAAGGAGACACATTTGTACCTGTCTCATGTTTGTGTTTAAAGTTATTGTGCATGTATCAGGCATTCTAATGTTAAAAGGTCTAGATGAATTCAATAAAATACTCAAAATCCAATGTTTTGTGGATTTACAACTCTTTGTTAAAAGATAATTTGATCATGAAGCAATTCATAACCACTACTCACATACTTTTATGAAGTGTAATATACATAAATGTATACACAAACATATCATAATATATGCAGAGGGAGCAAGATGAAATATTGCAATGATCAGTTTAGTGCAAATACACAGACGTAACAAGTCTGTAACAAGGGAAAAAAAACATCTCTTGCTGTATTAGGAATTGCAAAGATAGGATGTGGGGTGGTTGGTGTTTTTATTTGGGGGGTGGGAGAGGGAGAAGACCTCTGTTTTAGTTTTTCCCCCTTTTTGTTCTTATTATTGTTTTCAACACAGCCTGAACCCCATCTCCCACATGGGTCAGGCTGGACCCCCACCTATTACCTAATGACAGGCTGCCACACACTCCAGCAGAAACATTTGTCTGACAGCTGGCTGAACCCTCTGGGCACCCCTCATGTATCAATATTCCAATTACACTGACACCTGTGCCACAAGCTTCAGCTAAAGTCACTATGAAACCTGTGTCCAGAGGCCTGGACAACCCCCTGTTCCCTCCCAGGGGCAGGTAGCCACAGGGTTATTGTACAATCTGTTAAAGCTTTTAATGTGGAGTAAAGATTAGCATTACACTATAGAAGGGCTGACAAGCACAAAACACCTGGACTCTTTATTTAGCTGTGTTTTGCTGAGTACAGGAAACAGTTTTTATTACGTGCCAGAGAAATAACTGTAAGAACAAATCTGGCTCCAAAACTGAGAATCAACCGTTCCGCAGCCAAAAGCAGTGCCAATCTGGGACAGGTGTACAGTAAGAGAGCAGGTGGAAGATAAATCCCATTGTGGAAAGCTCAGGGATGCTTATCTCACCACAAAGAATGCATGTGTCTCTGGTACTGGTTCAGTTTTGTACTGTCTGCTTCTACTGGGACTGAGTTTCTGCTCTGGAAGACACCACAGGAAAACAGGAGATCACAAAAGCAGGCTTGGAACCCTCCCCAGCTTTTCAATTTAATTACTATTTCTGAGGCAGAGCTGTCCCTTCCTTCCTAATGAGCTGAAGTAGTTCATTAGATTTCTGATCAAAAGTAACTCTAAAAGTAAAATTAAAAAGAATAAAAATTGTGCCCTGAAGCTGGTAGAAAAATGTGTTTAGTGATATTGTGGTAAAATAAAGATATTGCTCATTGTGACCTGAGCCAGTGAGAGACAATCAAAGCCTGGAAACCCAGGGTGGTCACCAGGGGTTGGTTTGCTCTGGGATTGTGTTCCCATCCCTAGGAATGCATCAAATGTACATGTCACAGGGACAATCTCTGACACAATTTCTACACACCCACAGTATTACATGGACAACAGAGGACTTGTTAAACACAAAGGACCAAGGAATTTCAGATTTATAGCTCCTGTGCTTAGGTTGGGGTTCTGACTCTTAGTCAGCATTTTTAGCTGTCACATTTTGGAGAGGAAATAACACAAGCAAAGAGGCAGCAGGTAAAATGAGGGCAGTTATGTAGCACCACAGCTGAAAGGAACAGCTACACTTCAAGCCCTTTGAAAATCTAGATTTCTCGGAAAGGATACAGTTGAATATGAGATATTCCATAAAACAGTCAAAATAAGATATATAATTTTTTCCTTCATTCAGTGTAGGCAAACAGTGAATTCCACAACACAGCCAGTCACTGCAATCAGTTTCAAACCTCATATCAAGAATGTGTGTCTGTACAGACTGAGAGAAAGGGGTAGCAGTGAGATGGAAATGCAACCTACATCAAGAATTGCTCACTGAGGGCAGATTGCCTTCCCACTTCACTGAAGTCAGGTGCAAATCTCTTACAAGATGAGTCCTCAGCAACAGTCTGCTTTCCTTGATATTCTTGTGCTTTCCAATAAGTATCACAAATACTTTAAGCACAGCAATTGTTTTTTTTTTCTTTTCTAAGTTCTAGATGAGAGAATCATGGATCATTTTGAAATCTATCCCTTATAGATTATTCATAGAAACATTTTTTTTGTACTGTAGATTTGTCTCAAGCATAAGTCTTGCATGAATTAAAGCATAATCACCTTAATAGCAATTATATATGTAAGTTTCACCTTCATTGCACTTTGGAAAATTTCCTTAATTAATGACATGTCTGTCTGCTATGCTAAATGTAGCAACACAGAAGTCTGGATTCCAGCTGCTTGGGAGAGATGAACATCCTGCAAGATTTTTACCTGTCTCACCCACCACAGTGCCTGTCCCAAAGTCTCTCCATTAGAGTCCAGAAGCACACCTAGGCTGTGAAGTGACCTGCTGAGCAGGGAGGGGATCATCCTTTGCCAAGTTCATGCACTTCTTGGCCTTCCAACAGAAGTTAGGTGAGTTCCAGCTCAAGACAAACATGCAGGAATGTCTGACATCCCAGGGCTGGGGCTCTGCATTAAACAGGGCCCCCACACAACCGAGAAGCAGCGGGTCCTGCACAGCACATCGTGTTTCTCTCACCTTGGCAGGCAGCACTACCAGGAAGCCACCAGCTCAATACAACTCAGCCAGAATTAGCTGTTACTTGTTAAAAGCAGGGCTGGACACAGAAAAATAGCAGCAATGCTGGATTATTTACTGACTTTGAGTTTCAGGGCTTTTTAATGTCATTGTAAGAAAGTGCTACCAGCTACTTTCCTTGAGGAAAATATGGCTGGTTAGAAACAAATAATGAGGGAAATGCTGCCAGTTTTCAACATTTTACAGTAAAAAACCCCTCAGAAAGCCCTGAAAAACCAAAACACCTTCTGGGTAAAAAGCCTTTTACAAAGTATGGCACCATGAAGCAGAGATTAACGCAAAACTCAGAGGTCAGTAACTGTGTTCCCAGGCAATGCTACTGTATACTTTGAATCAGGCTTTTAGAAACTCTCAGTTGACTGAGTAGCAGTCAAAAATTCACATGAACTATTATTTTCTCCTATTTATGAATTCTGGGGGAAATAACATTGTGTATGTGATTGAAATTCTCATATAAGAAGCTAATAATTGTTAAATGATGTTCTCTCCTTTTTAAAATACTATTTTATGAACTTAAAGCAGAGTATTTGTTTTGAAAAGCTAAAAAACTGGCGTAAGAGCAGGCTTTTTTTTTTTTTTTTTAAGTCTTGGAGTTGAAAAGGAGGATTTTTTGAAAGATACAGCAATAAGTACATGATCCTTGACCCATCAGGTATCATTGGCAACATATTACTAATATAAACTAAAATATAAGAGGTGTTTCAGAAAGATTCCTATGGTAATTACTTCTGTGCATACACACCCCATTAGATAAGTTAAATGGACTAATGGTAGACCGTAGAAAGATCAACTCTCATGTAATAAAACAATAACACGGTTTGAGTTTTTTGCTACTCTTTTTTTTCAGATTTAGTGATAAGAATTGACAAGGAAGAAAATGGAAGAAAGAAATGGGGCTAAGTCACCCAGATATGAATACTATTGTAGTACATTTTCAATAGGCTCCAAATGGTTCTTCAGGCCAAGCAGGGAATAATTAAGCCTTAATATACAAACTTCAAAGCCAGTTCCACTGTACTGTTCACCAGTGTTACAATTTCTAAAAATGGCCAATATAAACTGAAATCTAATGTTCTTTAGTCTATTTTTTCACCATTCTAACAAGCATTTACCAAATTTGCCACTGTTATATTTAGACAACAAAATGAGAGCTGAGAGCTTGCAACTGCTTTTTTTTTGTATGCACAGGGAAGTGATCAGCAATTCTAGAATCTCACTTGGAGACCTGCTCATTTTAAGTTTCCATGAAATGGAGGCATTGTTCTTCAAAAACATGTCACAGGGGTTCCTCATAAGCAATTTTAAAAAATGTCATTTTCTTATCCGTACAAATGTAAGTCAAATAAAATTACTCCACAGCTGCTGGGTTTCTAGCTTTTCTAATTGTATTTATTCACGGATTTCCTTGGCATTTCAAAGTGGAACTAGAAACAAAAGCAAACAAAAAAAAATCCAACCCAACAAACACAATGCATACATTGATGAAACCTCCTGAGTGCTTTAACATAATCCAAGGCAATTTTCTCCAAGAAACAAAATGAATGAAATTTGCTTACGGACCCCTAAGCTTCGCAAACCCTTCAACTAGAACAAGAGGAATATGTGGCTGGAAGCCAATCGGCAGCCAAATGTGTTAGATGTGTTCCATTTATTATTAATGTGACAACATTCTATATAGCAGCAACAGGGCAGGCAAGTAA
Source organism: Drymodes brunneopygia (assembly GCA_013400955.1). Taxonomy (NCBI): domain Eukaryota; kingdom Metazoa; phylum Chordata; class Aves; order Passeriformes; family Petroicidae; genus Drymodes; species Drymodes brunneopygia. Next base: position 1,092,010 of record VZTZ01035171.1, read on the forward strand.
AGGGTTGCCATGGAGATAAGTTACTCAAGATGCAGCTAAAAATACTCCCTTCCTCCCTTACTGTAATAAATATTGCATTATGTGAAGGCTAACAATGATGATATCAAATGCCATCTCACAAAGGCTTCCAGCTGTGAGCATTCTGGCTATCTAATGGATTGCCCCATGGACACGCAGCACTTCTTGCCTGTGGATGGCAAAAGAGCCTATTTTTGTCCTTAGTACATGGTTCAATGTTAGATGGCAGCTGTTGACATCATTAGGACAAAATGTTGCTCCCTGCTCAGGGTAGATTTCTTACACCATTGTGACTTTGGGGGATTACAGTCACGTTCTGGGAGATGTGACTTAAACTGGAAAACAAACATAAGGCAATGTCCTCTGAACAGATCACAGGAGGTTATTAGGCCTTGTCTCTGAGGACTCTGGTTACACATTTCACCTTTTTGCTGCTCACCAGGTGCCTTAAGATTACCAAAGACTCTAACAGTACCTATTAATCAGACATAAAATAAAGAATTGTTCAGGCTTTTTGGAAGGACTCTTTCCCACCTTCAGCTTTCTTGTAGTTTAGATGCATCCAAACAGCAGCTGAGTTTTTATAGAGATAGGGAAAAAAACTATGTTGCAACATTCTTTATTCTTCACAATAAGTCTTTAAAAGCACCAAGTTTCCATTTTTAAGTTTTACTTTTTTTCCTCAGTAAAACTTTTTAATGACTCTGATATGAAGTGAATCTTAATCAACCAATTTAGCTGAGAGATTAAAATATTTAATACCAGAGCAAAACATAATTCAGGTCTTTGTTAATGTCATAACTGTTCTTACTTTCTCTGCTTATGGTCTTTAGAAGATGGAATTTACATTTATTTCTTAGTTTACCATCTAATTGAACAACAGAATTATTTTCATAGGATCCCAGATTATACAGATGGGAAAAGATCTCATCAATCATCCAAGCTGTGTCCTTGTTAAAGCCTGCTACAGAGTAGTAGATCATGTCTGGCCCTGTTATCAGTCAGTAACTCACCTTCAGCACTGTAACAGCAGAGCTTCCTGCCAAAACACACAATCATATACAAATTTCTCGTATTTCCAACTCAGTTTAAATCTCTTTGCTTTGCTAAGGGTGATAGTATGCTTATTTTTTTGTAAAATAAGCTGTATCTTAAAAAATAGGATAATAATTACACTTGAAAAACCCAAGAATTGCTCCTAGAGAAACAGAAGGCAGGGTGGAAGTTTAATTTTGCCATTTCTCAAAGTGCAAGATTGTATCTGCTGCTAATAGGCAGCAAGAAGCACACATGGGAAATGCAACCAGGGAATTTAAGAAAATGGGGTAACACTACACAAAACTTCTGCCAGTGTGTCCCAGGAGCACAGAGCTCTGTGATCAGCCCCATTTCCCCTGCAGTGGCAGTGGCACATTTTATCACTTTGCAGAGAGCAGGAACCTCCCCTTGACAGCACACACAGTCACTTCCTTCAGAAACACTGTTTTTAACTATCATTTTTCCTCTTTTTCTGTGTGCGCTCTGTTCTTACCCATGATGGCACAAAAATGAGCTCTCTAACACTACCCCCCAAGCACACTCAGCTGCTGCCTGAGTAAACACAGGAGCAAGGCTGTCCTGAACAGCAGGTGAGCCCACAGACACAGAAATGCCTGGGTACTTCTCAAAGGAAAAAGCACTCTTCAAAATAGGCCTCCCTACCAAGCATAATTCCTGCTTCTCCCCTTTACCTAAAGAGGATACTTCATTTTAAATGCTCACCTGGGCTCAATCCCACAGAGCCTTTAAGCATGGGCTTTGTGGATTATTTGTTGTCTCTAAAGGACTTAACACGCTTTTGGCACAGTATTAATGATATCCCTACTACCTTTTCATGGATAATAATTTGACTCAGATGTGCCTGTGGCTCTGTAAGCTCTCTCTACCTGACTCTCCATCACCTTCCACTGCACCAGGTTGCTTAAAGCCCCATCCAACCTGTCCTCAAGTACCAACAAGGATGGGGCAACCACAGAGCCTCCAGAAAACCTGCTCCAAAAGGGATTTATCCCCTCAAATAGCCTGTTCCAGTTTGGTGATTCTCCCTGAAACAGCATAAAGCTATTTCTCTCCATTTCAAGAAGCAGGTTTGTAATTCTTTGGGAAGGGACTTTTTATTTGGCTTTTAATTTCTCCACAGCTGTTATGTACATTTACCCCTGTGCAAGTCTTTTTTTTCCTGCTGTTCCAAGCGAGATGTTATCCTGCTTTTACAAGCCCCTCTTGTGTGCTCTCCTGTGAGCCTGCAGCCCTGTGAAGGCTCAGCACCAGGCAGCTCCTGGTCTGAGTGCTTTGCCACGCAGGTGGAATCACACTGACCTTGGATGATGCATTTGCTGGACAAGCCTCCAGAGGATTGCATTATTTCTGAAGCAAGGCTTCCTGTCAGATGTTGTAAAACACGGCACAGATGCCTGTTCCTAGCAGTCACTTCACTTGGAAAAAGCATTCTCTTGTTTTTCTCATCCATTACATAGAGGAGAGTTAAGAAAAACAAATTTGCTTTTAAGCACAACCTGATCGTGTTTGCTCCCACCAAAACTTCCCTGCTTAATGTTTTTTTTTTTTAATTTTTGGCAAATCTTATGGTTTATGTATGCAAATTATAATAGCATAGGTAATAAAAACAACAAAACCCCCAAATATCAGGTTTATGGGAACTCTGGAGAATGGTGTTTTTAGGAGAGGACTGATTTGGAGAGGACCATGACTACACTACATAAATACACTAAGTGTAAGAGCACCTCAGTGGTTGAAGATGTTAAACCACAGCAGAAGGGGCTCTCAGAGGGACAATGTTTATCTTCTGTACACTTTAGACATCCTTGTTAGCTGAACAGAGGAACACTAGGACAGCACTGACTACATTTTTAAAACATTGAGAGTGTAACACCTTTCAAAAGTGAAAAAAATCCCAGTAGTGAAAAGCAAAGTTCTTGGGGAGTTTTGGGTGGTTTGTGTAGTTTTGTTGATTTTTTGTTGTTGGTTTTGGTGTTTTTGTCTCTAGGTCATTTTTTGTTTGCCATTTTTTGTAAATTCAGTGTAGCTTGGGAGAGGATGTGCATAAAAAACAAAAAAATAGCAAGGTTTAGAAGCCAAAAACTCAAGTCATAAAAAGTCTAGGTGGCTAAGATGACAATTTCCTATCAATGAGAGCAGTTAATCATCACAACACCCTCTTAAGCAAAATGAAGACTGGATACCTTTCAGGTAGGAATGCTACAGCTAAGCACAGGTTCTGCCTTAAAGAAAAGTTACATAGATGTAAAAAGATTTAATGAATCTCATCATACAGGTACTGGTTTAAAATTAATGATCCCTTCCAAGTTTAAATGCAAATTGTAAAATACCTTTCATACAGTTTATATAATTATGGTAACACAGCCATTTTCACCTTAAATATTTCAAACTCTAAAGAAAGAAAAAGCCCTGCTATACAGTGGCAATATTGTTCACATAGATCAAAATTTGAAGAATCAAGAATGACTTCAGATGTGACATGAAGTAAGCCAATGACAGCACAGAGTCCATACTAGAGATTAAGCATATATTTAAGAAGTGTTTGAACAGAGAGCTTGAAGGCCTTTTCCACAGTCCCCCAAGGAGTCCCCTGAGAACTGTCTCCTTCAAGAGCAGGAGCACTGAGCTTAGAGGCTTTTGTTAGTTCCAGGTCACTGCTCTCCTGTTCTTGCTCTAAATATGAAGTTCTGCAGGAGCCCTCCATCATCACACCTCTCTGATGCCTTTGCAGATATTCCCACTCAGAAAACATAATGGGCTCACATGTATTAAAGTGTCCTAATTGTTTGCTACCTCACATTGTCCTGCATTCAAAGGTCACACAGACTCAGGCCAAATATCCAGAAATAAGTCCTTAAAAATAAATAAATTCAGTGTAGTTATTTCTAGAGAGTTGTGTCATTTATGTTGAAATTACATAAAAGCAATGACAAATTTCACCTTTGATAGCCATTGATATATTTTGGTCTTAGCTTAGTTTCTCTCTTCCATATTTGAATATTTTCTAAAAACATCCATTACAACTTCAGTAATTAATCAACAAATGTCATTTTCCATTAAAGCATATTTAATCGTCACAAAAATTAGGAACAACTAACAACCAAAACCAGTGTAATTACTTCTAATGCAAATGTGCTAATTTAAATTGTGGAATACTTCTTTAAGAGAAGTCTGTGTTAATTGGGGTCTGCTCATGAAAGCGAGCTGCTAATTGAGCTGGCATGTGCCAGATAGACTGGTCCAACTGAAAGAAAGACAATATTTGCAATGTAACACTGATTTTAAAAGTTAACATTTTAATGAAAAAAGCTGCTATCAGGCACATGCCAGTCCAATTAGTCACTCCTTCCCAAGAGCAGACCCCAATTAACACTTTTTCAAAAGAAATATCCCACTGTTCAATTAAAACATGGAAGGATAGATGATTACACAAGTCTATTTTGATAATTAGTCTTACTTGATCTGTCTCAAATGTGTTGTTTATGAACTGCTGCATCATCAAAACTTATGGATTATTTTCGAGCGAATGCTTTTTATCTGCATTAAGCAGGCACTGTCTGCACCACAGAACCAAAACAGCCCAACAATCCAGCCATGGCAAGGTAACACCTTGGTGCCTGTTGGTAATTGCAGAGCTCAGAGAGTGATCATTGTGATCAGATGGAGAAATCAGGTGAACAGGATTCACCTGATGTACCTGAGCAAGCTCTTGTACAGTCCTGGCAAACACGAGTGAATAAAAGCAGGCACAGGTTGATCCAAAGCCTCAGGTCAATGAGAACCTGTCTGATTTCAGTGAGTGCTGGATTAGGTGCCCATGCTCATGAGAGAAGAGGAATTATTGCAGTGCAACAGGCAGTGGGAGCTGGCAACTTGGCAAATATTGATTTGGCATGGTAACTGCTATAATAGTGATTTTAAACACAACTTGAGTATAGATTTATCAGCCATTCTGCAGCACTGTGTCAATGTGCAGTAATGACAGCCTTTGATGGCTCAGTAAAGTAACAACACTGAGGATGAACTAAGGAGGAGTCATGATCACTGCAAATGTTCCCTCAGAAGGATCACCATACACATACCTGGGCTGAGCTTGTCCCCTAACTGAGCTACTGAAAGGATTGGCAAGTTGTGTCTAATTAGCCAAGAGTGATGTTAATCAATAAATTCACACAGAATTTGGGAATTTCCCATGTATTTGGGACTGCAGCATAAAATACAGTGCTTTTCTGTGGAAGGAATTGATCTTGCCTACTAGTAAGTTAAAACAATGCTTCTTACCATTGATCCCTTCAGATCAATATTAGGCTTTTTGCTTGATATGACAGAACAGGCAATTCTGATTTCACAAGTACAGGTGGAGTGAAGGCAGACATGCCATCACTGAAGCAAGCAATGTGCAATTACAGTGCCCCTGCAGTCCACCAGCAGTAATCCCAGCTTCAGCAGGAGTCTTTCATTTCATGGTTGGACCAAACTTCTGTTATTACTACTTGTCAAAGGTAGTTATCACTGTTATTCTCTAAGGAGAATTCTTACTGATCTAAAGTGTCTTTAGAGAGAGCAACACAATCATCCAGTCTGAAGGAGAACATACAAATCTATTTGCCCTAGGATATTACATACTTGCTAACTTATCACTGCTGCACCTTACGCCACTGCCTAGAGTAATATGCAGGTATTCCTGTCACCAAGAATTTATATTTAAGGCAAAACCCAAGAAAACCCCATAACCACGCTTTGGAAAATTATTTTGGGTATGGTCAAACCAGAACAGTTTGTTAGATATCCATCTCCAAAATATTGGGGGGATAGGACAGAAAAACTCAATGGCATGTGGTCTTTACTGACATATTTGCTTTCCTTGAGATAGTTGCTGCAGAAGTACCACCCACATTCCTAGCATTCAGAAATAATATCAAATGTGAAGTGCAAAAGAAATTTGTTCACTAAAATATTTTCATTTTGAAAAAGAGGCTGCAGTTCCTGTTGGAACCCCATTAATTTCTGTAACCCCAAAGCACTGGGATAACCCCAAAGGCTTGACTTGAACTAAGTGCAACGAGGCTGGTGGATTTGCAAAAGGATCCAGAAGCTTTGCTGTGCAAGGACCTCCCCTATGCAAAGAGCTTGAATAAAGGCTGTAGGAAGGTGGTGCAGGACAATGCAGGACAAGAGCTACAGAGGGGACACTGCAGCCAGCACCTGATCTGGTCAGTCAGAACCAGCTTCAGATAGGTCAGTGCAAAGGACACCACTGGTATCTTTTAAATTAATATTTCCTTTTATTTTTCCTGTGGATGGAGTCTGCCTTCTCTCTTCAGCACCAATTGCAGCAATTCTACAAGTCACAAACATGTTCCTTCACTTTACGGGGTTTTTCTTTGTTTGGGCTTTTTAAAAAAGCTTGGAGCAGGAGCGACACAAGGCATGTCATCGCTTTGATGTCAGTACAGGTGCACGTCAGTGCAGAATCTGCCTCACTTTTTATAATCTTTTCAAGTATGCACAGCTACTCTGAAAACTCCCTGCAGAAACTTGGCAAGAAGAAAAAAAAGTAGGGGTAAGTGAGAAGGAATGAGAAAAACTTGCCTTTCAGGAGGTGCTTTGCAGTTCTGATGCCTCTCAGAATCCATCACTCTGCTCCTAAACACGACAGACTCTATTCCTGCCCCCAATATTGCTACAGTTATAGCTGCCCCCTCCTTTTTCAAGCTATTTAGTTTTTTTTCTTGCTGATTATGGCACATTCACTATCACAGAAATTCTCATGTTATCTCAAAGTTTAAGTATTTGGCCTCTAGCAGCACAAAACATTTTGCATTTTTTTCAGAATGCCCCCTGTTCTCAGTTTGGTCACAAACCACCACCAACCTCACCTTTAAATTCAGGAATTCAGACCCTTGCAATAAACTTCACATTGAATGAGTTAACACAAACATACAATTATTTTTTTTTTTTCTTCAGGCTGGAAATAAGGACCACATAAAATCAGAACAAAGTATTTCTGTTTCAATCAAGGATTCAAGATCTAAAAACAAATATCATCAGTTTTAAGAACTAGGGAATCTTTTCAGTGGAGTTAGAGCTTCAACAACTTCTCCAAATCTGAGGGGAAAAATCCCCACATTAAAATACTAATACTTCTTACATTTCAAACTTATTTATCTCTTGAGATAGTAGAAAAAGGATTTAATGTACATTCACAGAAACTCAGAGCCTAGTAGCTCCAGTAGCTCTTGATACACATTTTGATTCAAGTCCTCATTTAGCTTATCAAAGAGAAAAATAGTGGTTTGTGCTTTTCAAGCGCTTCAACATAAACTTCAGTTTCAGGCTGAGAAAGAATACAAGGTAAACACTCTGCATCACATATATGAGCTAAGGATGCAAAATCAAGGCAGCCTAGGATGCCCTAGTCAAAGAAGAACAAAAATATTTGTCAATAATTTCAAGACACTATGAGAGGTTTTTTATAAACAACAACAACAAAAAAAGGAAAGAAAACAAAGGAAAAAGGAGCTCCCTACGACTCAGCAGCAGAAGTAAAAGCAAAGTGAAGAATGCAGCAATAGCAGATCTAAGAAGACATTGCTGCTGAGAAAACTGAAGAAAGGCAGTCAGCAGGGAAAGGGAAACATGCTCTCCATTTTGATGTTGGCATCTCTCAGGCTCCTTGCCGGAGGCTACAGGCATCCCCAGAGCCCACCCAAACCCACTCAGGAGACTCCACTACAGAAAGCTTCAGTTAAGCAATGCAAGTATCTCCCTGTCCCCATATTTTGTGTGAAGTCTTACAGCAATCAGTACACAAGTGACATTTTTTACAGCTCTGTTCCCAAGATAACCAAGGTCTGTTCCCATTGAACCAGACTTGTCAGGCATTAACTTGGAACTCAGGCAAGTTCCTCGGGTACAGGAACAAACTGAGGGCAATGGGTAGTGCCAAACAAACAGGTTTTCCAAGGCACTGCTGGACCTGCATACAGTGAGTTATTAACACGCCAGCAATACTTTAAGACATGTGATGCACATATTTATTTGGTCCGGCTTTACAGAGAACTACTTTTACAGGTACAGTCAGAAAATTCACTATTGAAGCACAGAGGCAGAGAAATTGGGTGCATCCTAAGAAGACCAACACTCAAACCCTGTAGTGTATGTGCCCATCTTACATAATCAGCTATTCTACCTTCTCAACACCTCATGTTCCAGAAATCCTAAAACAGCCAGAAGAACTCACGTCATCTTTGCATTTCCCAATCTTTCATCTCCTTAAGTCCCTGACTCAGGAGCATCAGAGTCTCTTGATCTAATATACATTACAGAAAAAGACAGGTAATTCCATAAGCAGTGACTCACCCCACAGCCTCTGCCTGGGGGAGGCAGCTCCACAAAGGATGGCTCCAACTTTGTGTGTAACTCTTTGTCCCTGAGCCAGCACCTCTCTGAGGGAAGGGAGGGCAGGGCAGCAGTGTGGAGTTGGGAGGTGCCTGCAGCCCAGCCTGCATCATCACCAGAGATTGGGAACAGCTGAGATGGCCCCACCCTTAACCACACACAGCTTGTTCCTCTTTTCTTCCAAGGCCCACTCAGGTGCAGCAAATCCCTGTGCTTTGGCTGGACAGGTGAGGCCAATTCCCACTGCCCTGCCCACAGAAAGGCAGTGACACAGCCTTCTGTATTCTCTCCTTTCCACCAGTGGTTGTAATGAGCTACTCCATGGCTTCAGAAATCTAACCTGAGAGCTGAGGGAGTGCTGATCATTACAGTTAGTTCTGTCCTTTTCACACTAAGGACAAACAAGAAGTTTTAGAGCTTTCATGGGAAATCAAGAGAGCTGCCAGACCACAAAGAAGGACAGTGGCCAACTTGGAACCTCCCAGGAGACAGAAAACCCACGGTGTCCCACCTCTGCCTTTGATGGCTTGCTAAAAAGCCACCTTGTTAGCACAGGCAGGCAGGCTCTGTGTGCTGAGACTTTCACCTCTGTCAAAGAGAGGAGCCTAAGCCCTGACCCCTTTCCCAAGGTGCTTTCAGACTGTGCCTCCTGCACTGTCACAACAGATTGGACTGTGACAGGTTGGTCAGGAAAACCAGAGATGTTTTACATTTTCTGCTTGACTTGCAGTCCTTTTAATAGACTGAGGCTTGGGACATTTTTTCCACTGGTATTTTTATTATGCTTTAGGAGAAAAACAGGTCTGAGGTTGACACTGAGCATTACAGTCTCAGTACTATGCACATAAATTTAACTACTTAATTCCACTGAGCATTGGGTAAGTGGGGCAGCTAAACCCAGTATATTGCATGGAACATTTATCACTAACTACAGGATACAATTCCCTTTAGTATTTAGGCTTACACATTTTACAGCATTTACAATCATGCTGAATTATGCTGGAATTCCCATTTCAAAGGATTTCATGAATGTATTGCTTGAATGCTGCCAAACTCTTTTCTTTTTTTTGTTCATGCAGACTTTAAGGGGAAGTGAGGTCCTGTGAGGCTGCTTATGCACTGCTGGATCCCAAGTACTGTTGGGATGTCTGGATTTCACTGAGAAGTTGCTGGAATAAAAAGTGAAGTAGGATCTGGCTGAAAGCTACAAATACAAAACTGATGTAATTTTTAATCCAGTGCACCATAACTACTAGTGAATGTTGGTTTCTTACTGGCATCTAATGATAACAGTCTTTATCAGCTTTTTTATATTTAGGGAAGGTCAATAGGGTCCCTTAGCCACTTCTGCACTGGAGCAGAATGCCCCACCTTCATGCCCCTGATGAGGGGACTCACAGTGGTGCCTGACACGGTGCCATGAGAGGGTGGCAGAAATCAGCTCTTGCCTTCGAGTGACCTCTCCTTCCTCTCAGAGCAGCTCAGCAGCCAAGGAGCCTCACTGCTGTCTTTCATGAGGGAGAAATGTACTCGTTGGCTTGCAGCCATCCTCCCCTTGAAAATCTCCCAGTGTGCTTTCACAGTTTAAACCTGGCTTTCTTTGGGCTCTAAAAACAAAAGCAAACTCAGAAACCCTCACAACTCTCACAAGACAAACCTCCCCCTTGTGCAGGAGACACACCTGGCCTGCAACTTGATTACTTCTACTTACTAGTTTGGTGGTGCAAATTTTTGGATATATAAAACACTTTCAACTGTAATCCTGGGTTGGGAGAAGTGCAGAAATATCATTCTAGGTCTCCTTAAATAGATGACAAAATGAATCCAGACTTCCCTACCTCTCCTATGCAAATCCTGCCTGTGATCTTCCCAGTTTCCTTTATGTATCTTAAACCCTGAAGGTTTAAGGGAAATATTTCTGCAAGTCAGATAATATTAGATGCTTTTAAAATCTTCCTTCTCTTCTTGCAAAAAAAAAAAATAGTATCAATTAAAAGAAAAGTCTTTTCTGTCTGACTTCAGCTGTATTATAAAACTGTTATTAAAACTATCGTGGATGTGACAGAAATAAAGGAGGTGATGAGGAGATATTTATGATGTACAAAAATGTCCAGGGAGTGTGTCTAATGATGTGATCAGGATTTTTAAGGCCCTTAATACAGTGATTATTAATGCAAGTCTGCTCCATGCTGATGCAAATAGGCCTGGGACATTACAAGAAATTTCCAGTCATGCTGCTTGCGAAGGCCGGGTGGGGATGCAAGGCTGTCTGAAGCCTGAAGAGACTTTCTTAATGGAGTCCAACAAGATTAGTTGCCTTTCCCCACTACATGGCTCTGTAAAAAAAGCAAATAAATCACTAAGAGTCTCCTAATAGACTTAGCTCTCTCCTGTCCTGAATGAATATTGCTTGGAATAAGCTCTGCAATGGCTAACTCTGATATTGCCACAGTGACTTGGTTTTTTTCGAGGCTGTGTGAGAGAGTTCCAAATTTTTGAAAATGCTGCCCCTTGTCCCATATACTGGAGTGTAAAAGGCATTCTGCTGGTGGGCTGGAGCCCAATTACTAGAATGGTTTTCACCTGATCATGTTCTCCAGCTGGATCTCTGAGGTGAAAGGGGTAACTGGAGTCCTCTCCCTTCCCATGAGTAACCCAATACATTCCTCCTCCGAGCCCTCTGTGTTAATGGATTTATTATGGACTCTGTGTTATACTGCTGCCCCACCCAAGACTCAGCTGTGTCTAGTGGAGCAGCCTGAATCTGACCACACTGCCTGCATCAACTGAGCAGGGATTATTACCCCTTTTTCTGGAATTATCACATTTTATTTACCTTTTAAACCTTTTTTTTTTTGTAAATTATTTTTGTGTTCTTCTGTGCAAGCTCAATTTTAAGTATGTTACAGGATGCTGCTCCATTCCTTTGTTAGTGATCAGGAATTAACTAAAAGCAAGGATGACTCTTTCATGAGAGCTATTTCCTTTCCAAAGTCTTGTTCTTCAGTGAGGGTTACCCTGTTAGATACACCTTATTTCTTCCCACTTAGCAACCCATCATACCCTCAATCTGCATTTGTAACAATCACCTAGAATTTCAGAAGTTTTATTAACTAGCACTTTGACAGACCCTTCCTTGATATTCTGTAAGCAAGCAACACATTTTTGAACTGGTGAATATCCTCTTGCATATATCTATTTATTACAGTAAAGTGATAAAAAGCTAAAGTAAAAGAAATCAAAGCTTTTCACTATGACATAGATTGGTCCTTTCTTTGCAGGAACTATGGGCCTTTATTAATGCAAGTATGAAAGACCAAAATTTGCCCTAGTTTTCCTCAAAGAGTTTTGGAGGGAGTGTGGTGAAGGGCCTACCAAGTTGCTGTTCTGTGTGCTTATCCAAAGAAACTACTAAATAAAAATGACTGCTATTTTGGACAGAAGTAACACTGCAATAGACAATCAATGGCTGACTTCAGAAGTTTTATGCCACGCTCAGCTGAATCAGTGCAGATATTTGTGATATTATGTTGGGGTTTTTTTTACAGAAAAAAAACTCCTTCCAATGATAAAAACATACTACAACTGCAACAGAAGTTAAAGCTGGAAAAGTCCCATGGATTTGACACTGACTTCTGTTATAATAAAGAGTATTTTATGTTCAGAATTCAGAACGCCTTACTTCTAAAGTGACTTGAGATGTACTTTATGCTTCAGGGGAAACTATTTCAATCAATCCCAAAGCTGGAAGGGACTCACTCTAAATTCCCCTGTTAAAATAATGTCAAAGTATTATTCACTAAAGCCTTTTTACAACTGGATTAAGAGCACCCTGTTCTTAATCCATGTTCACAAGTTTGACTTAGTTTATTTACAGATGGTTATCTAACAATGCTATAAAGAAAACAAGTCAAAGGCTCCTCTTTTCCCCATACAATACTTTATTTCTCAAAAAGTGCTATTTTCTTTTTTATATGGAAATAAAGATTTTGTTCCTAACCTGTTAACAATAAATAATGATGTTAGACAAACCTCAGAATACAAAATAAGTTTGGATACTATACAAATGTTTGGAAAATGCAAACATACTCCATGGGGAATATGTGACAATTGGAGCTTCAGCTGGCAGCAAAATATTGCAGATTATTAAAAATATCTATTCTCGCTGCAACAGAGTACTTGCACAAGTTCACTTCAGTCCAATCAGTAGGAAATTTAGATTGATAGAATAAATTGATAGGTAGATAGACTGACCAATCAATCTGTGCCCTTAACCTAGCCAACAAATTTAACATTAAAAATGGGGTTTTCACAATTTAGAGGGCTGAATTCAGACACCTCCAGAGACCTGCTCCAGTAGATTTGTTTTCATTTTAGGACAGTTACACACACCTCCTGTTGGTTTCTAGAAATGCAATTATCAATTCAGTAATTTCCTTAACTGTACCATCTCGTGTACAACTTAAACCCCTGCCAAACTTGCAAAACAACATCTCAATCATGGTTACTAATATTTCATTGTCTCCTAAACATTATGTGAATTATAGCACACTGAATAGAAAAACAATACAACACCTCTGAAATTCCAGAGTTTGGGTATGGAAATGTTACGTTTAGATTTTGGGTACAAACCCCAGGTTTTTGTCCTGAATTCTTCTTAAAGGGAAGCAGAAATTCTTAGAAATTTCTTTAATTAGGCCAGATTTTCATTTAGTAAAACAAGAATCAAATAATCAGCGGCTTTATTCTTCAGCCACACATGTGCATGAAAGTGCCTGTAATACCTTCAAGTTTATTAAAGTCACAAATGAATTTGTAAAAATCTGACATTATAATGATTAGAGTAGTACTATTAACTACCTTTGTTATCATCAGCATTGAACTTTAGACCCTACTTGGTGCTTTTGAATGACTGAGCTTTCAGTCATTTATTGCTGAGGGTCTAGATGGAAAAAAAAGTGATTTCCCTACTAAAGGGAATGTCAGTTTTGGGACACCAAGTTCCACCTCATCTCCCATATGGATGGAAACATGGATATTTAAGGGAAGAAAAACCAAACAGAAACTGATCTATATAAAATGCCACAGCACTACAATAGCCATTTCTTTTTTTTATTTTTTGCACAAAACAATGGCATTTTCTTCCTATCTTCTCAGCCATATCTGTACAACGTAATAGGAAACATATTTTACTTGGGTGATAATGTTTTGATTCTGGTTCATGTAACAACTTTAGATGAAAATTTAGGCACATCCTTACAATTCTGTAAAGTTAGCATCAATGTGGAAGAGTTATATGACAATTTTTTATCTTACATATTGGTTTTAGGCTTTATAGTACCAAGAAAAAGAAAGGGGAAAATTATTTGTACATGCACAGATTATTAAAGATGTTTAGAAGTCTGGACAATGCTTGCAATACACTTGTTCAAATTCAAATGTTTTACAATTCTGACTGTGGAGCAAAAAAAATTATATCAACTTTCCATAATGATGGTGTTAGGGTTGTACTAAGGAGAAAAGAAATCTTAATATGCTTGGTTTGTAGTATTCTCAGGAAGCAATTAATGCTAATAGTGCAGCAGGCTGTAAGTTGGAGCATTATAAATTCCATCCTGGGCTCCAGATTGCAGAGGCAAATTTTCAACTGATTTATACTTTTTAAAGTGATATTTCTTAAAACTGAGATATCCAAAGCAGTTGGTTTAAATACAATCAATATGATCAGTATAATCAGGACAAACTTATGCTCTTCACTGGGAAATATCTGTTGATAAACAAGAGAGGTTTCCTGGGAAAGAGCAGAAGGATTTTTGTCTGGTTTTGCTCTGTATCTTTTACCCTTACTTGGAGCATGAGTTGTAATGGCCACAGCAGTCCATCACATATTTGTAAATAGTGTGTATAGCTCCATTAGAATACACTTTCCTTCCAAACTCAAATGTATTATTCAGTTTATCATGGCCTTACATCCTCTATCCAGAGATGGCATGGTGAGCTAAGCAATCTCTGTCACTGCAATGATGTGGCTTTTATACCCCAAACCAAGATGTCCAAAGACACTTTTGGAGCAGGAGTGTATTAACAAGGACCAGCCACAGTGCTAAAACTCTGTGATCATAAAATACAATTGTCAGCAGCAGTTGCTAAGTGACAGAGATTCCTTTGTGATACAAATAATGCCCTAAAAAATTTACAATGCCTCTTTAGTGCTTTTTTTTTCCTTTAAAGAGATCATCTTACTAACAGTGACATGCCAAGGGCTAAGGACTTGTATCTGAAATGTGGACTGCAGTGCCATGTAATGGTGCTGCTGAGTTATGCCTCAACTGGCTGAGGATATGCTAATGGAGCTGGAATTTGGGGGAGCTCCTGGGTTCTCAACTGTGCAGGGAGGAATTAATCAAACAAGGGAGAGGTCTAGAAGGCCTTTTTGTACCCTTTCAACAAATAGTTGGAAGCAAGTCTGCCACATGAAAACCCCTGATGACAATGATATCCTTTAATGAGGATAAAATTATTAGCGAAGGCAAAAATGAGAATGCACTTTGGAAGATTAAAAATAGGAAGGGAAGTAAAAAATGTTTTAGAAGTCTCAGTTTTCCTTATAGGCTTTAGGCAAGGACATTTCCCACCCTACAATCTCAAAGGTCATGTGTTCATATTTTTTTCTGCAAAATTATCAGTCATTTTACATTCCTTGTGCAAACTTGTTATTTTCTGCAATTGTCTCCAGCCCATCAAAAAATCTTATTGTTACAGCTGCATGAGAAGATCAAATTATAATCACAAGGTGAAGAATAGCAACAGTCTTTGGCGAGATGCAATGATTTTTAAGCCAAAGGTGAGATCATGCCTGCATGAGTTCACAATGGGGAGATTAGTTTTACAACACTAAAAAAGGATTTCAGAAATTTTTACGTGCCACAAAACCTGCATTTGAGACTTACTTTATATCTTCATTACATCACTTGGACATTAAAGGCAGCCTGGGCAAAATTCTGAGAAGCCGACTGCATTTCCAGTTAATAACGACAGGAACCAGTCCAAGGACAAACATCTAAATCATGTGGCAGCAAATTGAACAGGGAGATTCTTTGGTGTCTGAGGTGCACACACACACACACACACACACACACACTGAGAGCTGTGGCACGTTCCTGTCTTCCCCATCCTTGTTTCTCCCATCCATGGATGCTCACACACACACACACAGAGCTATGGCACGTTTCCCTCATCCCTATCCTCATTTCTCCCATCCATGGATGCTCACACAGACACACACAGAGCTATGGCACATTCCCCTCATCCCTCCCCTCATTTCTCCCATCCATGGATGCTCACACACACACACACAGAGCTATGGCACGTTTCCCTCATCCCTATCCTCATTTC